>JAUZST010050077.1:0-24999 GCA_034779995.1 Parotocinclus haroldoi | reverse complement strand
TATAACAGAATTTTAAATCTAGATTTGTATCTCCTGATGGAAACAAGAGTGTGCTCACTAACTGCAGCAACTATAAACAAGCAGCAGGTTTATCATGACTGAAGTAGGATAAACAAATTTAAATGCTCAAATTCTTTAAAACATGACAGAAAGCAGACTTTAAATTAAATGTAAAAACAGATATAAGGTTAAAAAAGCCCAGAATTGTGTTGCCCAGTGTACATGACTTACAGGCAATATCAGAAGGTGTCTCTGGTAACTGCTGCATATGGAATTTCTGCTTGTTAAGGAATTAAAATGCACCAGGTGTCCTGTTTCACCACAAGGTATGCTGCAGTGCATTCACAATGCCCTGCAGGGACTCAAGGGACTACTTTGTGGTTAATATGCAATACAACTTAACCAAAGGCATTTTTTCCACTGAAGGATAATTTCAGATCTTGGCATAATTCCATTTGTCCTTGACCAAACAGAGCCTCCTGTCTCATCATGTCCAGCTTTAGGTTTTGAGATCACTATCAAGAATGTAATACCATCATGCATAACTTTCCTCTTTGCGGTCAGAAAAAAAAGCCCCATAAATAATAGTATATGAAATGTTTGCTTGAATTTAAAAGACAAATCATGTTTTGAGGTCACAGTTGACAGGATAGCAGGAATATTCCAGACATTGGCAGAAAAGCTACAGCAGTGTGAAAGTATTCCGATGTCTGAGTTTAATTCCAACAAGGGAGAAGGAAAATCTTAATTGTTTCAAGATTATACAAACTAATCAGTTACTGTATATTTATTCTAGTCTTTTCCTCAAACAAAATGGAATAATTACATTTAAAAATATATTTAAATTGTTACATTTTCTTTCTAGAGTTTATCATCAGCATTCATTCACTCCATTGCAGTATTCACTTCCTCTTCAGGTTCATATTTGGTTTGGTCCCCATCCTGGGAACACTTGGCACAACAACATCTGAATGCCAGTCTCTCATAAAGCATCACACTCACTCACGTACTCACATGAATTCTGTGTCTGGCAGTTTGGAGGAAACTGGAGTAAATTGAGAATTCAAGGAGGACACAGGGAAACCCTGCCTGCTGCCGCCCTGTGCCACTTTTAGAAGACCATCCTGTGCAATTTACAGTTAAAAAGAGTTGAGCTAAGCTAAGCTAAGGATCTTGCCCAAGTGCCTCACAGCCTTCGGATTCAGTAGTATAAGAGAAAGTCAATGTGTACAAGTACAAATGGTGGATTGTGTAATTTAAGCTCATATACTTTTACAAATATAGTTGTTTAAGGGCTGTTTAATAAAGGAAATTTCCTACTTGAATTATAACCAAGTCAAATTAATAAAAATTATGCAAGTCCAGAAGAAAGCAAAGAATAAAGCTGAAGTAAGAAATACAGTGTAAGTGTAAGTAAGTAAGTGTAAGTGTAAAGGACAAACACAGGGATGAAACTAAAAGTAAAGATATAAACTGAGGTTAAAAGGGTTAAAGGTTTATTTGTTTTATTTGTTTATTTAACATTGCATTAACATCAATGATTATTCATGATAAAAGCAAGGTTACATCAATACTAGTCTGGCATATATTCATACTGGGCCAAATTACTCAGTTGAAAAGTTAAACCAGGGGAGAATTAGATGAACATCTGAGAGAGCAAATTAAAACAGAATTTAAGATAAAATGTAAAGTTGTGGCTAAACTGCTCAACTTATCCTGTTGATCAGGCCATTATACAAAGTACTACAAGACCTGTGTTTTAAACTGTTGAATGTTTTGGGTAAATATACTGCTCACAAAAATTGAAATGAAATATACCCAATAGAATATAATGTGAGCAGTGTAAAAAAAGAAAAAATGCTTTAGATGACAATTTATCATTACTAGTTTATGATTTAAGCCTAGAGTGGTATTGCAAATGTGAAAGTTAATTCATACTTACTATTAAGCAATATCGTCATTGCTCACATAATGTCAGCTGCCTCAAAAACGAGTAAAAGCAGTCATGGTGACCAGCAGATTTATTCACTGCTGTTGAATCAGGCTTAAGGAACAGGTGGGAAAGAAATCAGGAAGGAACCACTCACCCTTGATGAATTTCCTGAAACAGTGATTCATCTTTACCAATAGAGATTTACTTACATAGTAAATGTGGAACAGAGAAATTCTGATTGAATAGTCTCTAAGAATTAACTTTATGTTGTACTAAAAGCTATGTTTCAAACTCATTTCTATAGTTTATAGTAAATATGTGTTGATACAAACTAATGTTGTAAGGCAAGATGTTTCTTGGTTCTTGATAAATATGAAAGGCTAATTCAGGCTGTTCAAAACAAACTGATATACAGATTCGCCATGTTTAGTAAGTCATCTGAAGATCTGGCTAAATAGATCACATATTTAGTAGGCACTGACTTTAAAGGGCACAAACTACTTTTACTGGAGTCTTACAAGTTTCAGTGCTGGCTCCCTTCTTTTCTCCTTCTACACCCACTCTCTTAGTAAAGCCATATCCTCAGATGGTTTCCCCCAACATTTTAAAAAACCTAAAAAGGACAAAATGCTAAAAAAAAAAAAAATCTTAAATTTATTCAATTCAAATGTATTTATATAGTGCTTTTTACAACAGAAAACTGTCTCAAAGCAGCTTTACAATCTTACAATATTATCTTTAAAGGCCAATCCCAATTTGAGCAAGCATAAGGCAACAGTGAAAAGGAAAAACTCCCTGAAAGACCTTGGGAGGACCAAGACTCAAAAAGGGACCCATCCTCCATTGGTGGCCTAGATGTTAATTGAATAATTACTTAATAGTATATTAAATTAATAGTAAAATTAAGTAAGTAATATAAATCAAATCAATAATAAAATTCAAAATAAATAACAAAATAGATGTTTTAAATGAGTCCTCAGCGGTAAGCTATTGAAGGCACATTGTCTCCTAATAACTTAATGAAAGAGGGAATTACTGCACTCTAGTGGGACCCGACCTGGGTTCTGTTGATGAAGACCTATGTCTTCTAGTGCGTCTATAAAAGAATAAGGGGGAAAGAAAATATACAAATGCAAAATAAAGATTTTTTTAAAGAAAATATAAAGCCATCTGAATAAGCCAAGTTGATCTAGGAAAGTGATGCGAAGAGAAAACATTTCTGACAAAAGACAAAAGTTAAAGAAAGCAAATAAGGTAAAGAGAAGACAGAGAAAGCAACAGACAATGTAAAACTGACAGTAAAACAGAGTTTAAAGGAAACAAGTAGGGGAGCAGATTAAAAGGAAAAACACTTGTTAAACAAGCCTTAAGGTTAAGTTATTAGTTAAATCAGTTCTGAATTGAGTTACGTGAGAAAAAAATATTTCATTTGAGTTGGGAATTTGAATTTCAGTTGAAGTTGGGTGAAACCTTTTTTCAGTTGTTGAGCATTAGAAGCCATTTTGAGTTCCTTGTTGCTGGCAGACACCATTTTGTGTTCAATTGTCAGTTTATTTTTCTTGACGTTTTCGCAGCCTCTGCTTATAGGTTTTCACATACTGACACTGGCTTGTGGTGGTGGTAGAGTGCAGTACTTGTAACTCTGAGGTCCCAGGAACAAATACCTACTTACAATCACACTCTCTTCTTCACTCATATAAACACTTTACTTTTGCTCATTATATAAAATGCATTGCATAATAATAGGGGAAGGTCCCTCTTTCCTGGACTACATATAAGAGCTAATTTTACCTCTAGCACTCAGACCTTTAATTACACTCTTTTGTAGGACTGGTAGATCTAAACAAAACAACATAGATGACAAAATATTGAACAAATTGTCTAAAGGTCAATGAAACCAGTTTACTTTGTGTATTTACATGCTTTGTTTGGACAAGTTCAAGTCTTATGTAAGTCAGATGACAGAAACCATGATTATGATAGAAGTAAATACAACATTGACCAAAACTGACCACAGCAGTTAAGTTAAGCATATGTAATTTACCCCTGTGTTTCTTTCAATTTGTATTTGTGCTCGCTACATTTCCGAAGGAAAGGCTGTACTTTGTACTCTGCTACATTTTCATTACCTTAGAAACCAAAGATTGACAAACGATGAATAATGAATACTGGCAACTCAATTGTAGTTCGTTTACTTGTAACAAATTTGAAAGTGAGACCATGCTGAAACAATGCAAAGAAAAACAGTCTGTTTAAGCCTCCTGCTGTGTTCTGGTCAAATTTTATTTATTATAACCAGGTTTCCCCTCATCTGACTTCAATATGAGTTAATGACTTTATCCATGCTATGGGTCTGCATAACACATACAATTAATGAGATCTGACTTTTAAATAGTCTTCAAAATGTTCTACTTATGTGAAAGATCTGACCAGCCATATACAATGAATATAAGAGAATATAAGAATATAAAAACCTCTCTCTCTCTCTCTCTCTCTCTCTCTCTCTCTCTCTCTCTCTCTCTCTCAACTCTCCCTCACACACTGTTATAATTTGACTCAAGAAGCATTTGCAAAATACACCATTATGACTACACGCTGCAACTACACAGATTCTCACCTCTGGTTTCCGTCTGTGTAGAGTCTGACATGGTCCGTTTCCATATGGGTTTCCTTGAGAAACTCAAAATAATTGCAGTAGATTTATTTTGCTGTTGTAACAGTAGGCTAGTGAACAAATCTCTCTGTTCACTAACAATGGTGGCTCGTCCACATGGGGTGTTAGGGAAGTGGCCCCTGTCAAATGAAATATGAAATAAATATTTACTACGCAATGCAAACATGTAGAAAATAATTTAATTATATGTGGCAAAATTATTCCGAAGGGAAGTTTTCTATAAAAAATCTGTATGCTGCCTGTGAAGAAACCTTTGATGGTTTATCATGCTTATTCAACAGCAATGGTCATTTCAGCAACACACACAATATTATCTCATGACTAGTAACTCCACAGTAAGGCTCTAGGCTGCTCTAACCCTGGGAATGAACCCAGGACCTTATTGCTGTGAGGCAACAGCACGTTCAACCAAGCCACCATGCCACCCTTATGAAGCACCTAGTATTTAAAATATTATATATTATATTTATTAAACTAAACTACAATTATATTTTCATGACTACCAGTTGTCCAGCCTCCTAGATCCAGAGAGATTTTTGAATCTTAGATTTACGTGGAACAGCAGCATAGCCCAGCAGAAGTGGAACAGTGCTTGGTGAAAAGACTCCTTGTTGGGATCACACACCCTGGAAACCTGATCAAAACCCCTGGGTCAACTTTCCGTGTGAATTTCAAAGTTTCCCCCAATTTTGCTCCTGTAGAAGCACTGAATTTTGAATGTTTATTCATTTCCTTACTGTATTTCATGTGTAAAATGAGTTGTAGAGTTGTAGTTAAAAGAATAGGCTTGCTGTGCCTAGCTGCACCTCACTATGGGCTTGGGTCCAAACCAGTTGCCTCATGACACTACAATTATAATTTGCATCACTAACTTAGTGTACATGCTTAAAAGTAATTTCTAAACTGCATTTGGAAGAAAATGTTCTTTCCTGAAGAAACCACTTGTGTAATGTGTCTGTCTAAACAACTGACTGTATTGTTTGAAAACATATTAAAATTGTGGTTTTGTCAAGAAGTAAAGTCATGAGACTTTGAAAAAGGGCCAGGCTGCATGATTAGGAATGGCACTGGGGTAGACGTAATGGGGAGAGTGTATATGTGGGTGGCTTTGAATGGGGAGTTTTTATTTAAAGTCTCTGACTCCTGACCTAATGCACACAGGCCTGTCATTATTATCAGACATGGTCATGAGGTCATTTGACTCTGAAAATATCCTAATATGCATTCTTTTGGTTAACCAGTGTGTTACCAGCCACAAAATACAGGAAATTCAAATTTCCTCAACCCTTAAAAGCTCTACGAGCTGTCATGATCCATAATAAGATTGTGGTGGTATGGTATGGTTAGGCCCTATCTTCTGTTCTTAGACTTTACCTTTGAATTTTTAAGAAAATGAGATCATGGTGCAAGGACTAATATGATTTCATATTTAATTTTTAAACTGGTGGTCGATCCAGCACGCTTATTCTCATTCTCATTTTCTTAACAGTTCATGGGGTAGAAACAAACAATAAAGAAGCAAATACATTTGCTTAGGCTAGAACTATGCATATAATCTTTTCTGACTGCCACCAGTGAATCAGAAAACAGGCTGGATTGTGAACCTGCCATAAAAATTTTGACACATAAAAATTCTGAAACCTCAGCAATTACCCTAAACAAATGGCAGGGAGTTGCCTGTGTTCATTCAGTTATCTAAAGCAAGGCATAAAACAGCAAAGGTCTGACATTTGTACTTATTTACAAATGAAAAATAGCATGCCAATGACTATGAGATGTTGGTATTTTAACACACGTCAGAAGGATAAAAAACATCCACTGTCTTAGAGATCAAATAACAAACTAGCAGTTTTCCAGATGTCACTTGAAAATTGATTACACAAAAGATCTTCATGCTGAGAAGACAGTGGATTTTTACTAACAAAACTCCATGAATTAATTGGCAAAAATCTAATATTTTACATTTTTCCTTAACATAATGAAGTTCAGAAATCAATTAACCAGAATTGCACATTGTGACTCACATTATTTGTATTCGTATATCCAACATGCTAGACTTACTGGTGCCAACAATCACTTTGGATATTTGGTGCCATTGACCAGTTTTCTGTGCTTTAAGAATCTCCCAGGAAAACCTTATTGAACTTTGTTTGACTCATAGAAACCCTGGACCTAAAGGCACAAAGGTCCAAACGCAACTGACAGACCCCACCTGACCAGAGGTTTGATATCAAACAGCTGCTAGAGTGCTGGTATACAGTTATTTTCTTGGCACACTTTAGGCAATTTAACACCAACTCTGCATCTGAGAAACATCACAGCCTACCTAGTATTGTTTCTTAGCATGTACAATCCCTTTATGACCACAGTGTACCATCTTCTGATGGCTGCTTCCAGCAGGATAACACTTTATGTTATAAACCTCAAATGATCTAAAACTGGTTTCTTGAACATGACTATTAGTTTACTGTACTCAGGACACACCAGACCTCAATCCTTTGGGATGTAGTGGAATGGGAGATTCTCATCCTGGATGTGCAGCCAACAAATCTGTACCAACTGTGTGATGCTCTCATATCAATATGGACCAAAAACTCTGAGAACTTTTTTCAGCTATACCATTAAAACAAGATAGCTCTGAAACTGGAGTGCAACCCGGTAATAGCATGAAATGCCTAATAAATGGCTGTTAATTGTTTACATAAGCATATATACAATTTTTGTGGAGGCAGAGTTTGACAGTATTATGACACATATAAATATTATTTACAGTCATGTACAGTGCCCTTCAAACTACATGTTAAAAATGCATATTATTAATTGTGCATTAGTGACTGTGGTGGCACAAAGGTTATAGACCAGAGCATCCATGATTCCAGAACTACCAACCTGCCACTGAGCAAGGCTCTTAACCCAGCTGTTCAGACTGTACATTGTAAGATTGTAATAGTTTATCTGGATAAGAGTGCCTGCCAAAAGGTGTTAAGTTAAATGTATTTACATCTTAAAATGCCAACTTTTTAAAAGCCATAACCGGAGATGTCATACTGGTTGATGAATGCCAGTAAACTAGTCAAATTTTTGTGAGTTTAGATTAAAACATAACATATAAACCACATTGGTCTTTGGACATTAATGCATTTAGTCATACATTTTATTGAAATATTCTAAGTGAGAGAGGATTCCATTACTCGTTAGCAACTTTAGCGTGCACAACTAAATAAGCAAATTTTGGAAACCAGACCTGATTTTACTACATAAAAGAAAATTGGAAAATTGCATGAATCTGACCTTGTGCCAATACAGTGGAATTTGTGAAGGATCGTGTGCTGAGACTGTCTATCCAACAAGAAAATGAACCGAGACCAAAAGCTGTGGAAAACAATTGCCTCGTGGGTATTACATCACTGGCACAATGGTTGAACAAAGGCAAAGACAGAAACACCTAGCTTTTTACAGGCAAAGTAACGCATGCTTAAGATTCCTATGTTTGTTCCATTGTTGCAATTATATAAACAATTGCAGAATGTGTAATGGTTCCCTGATGGGTTTTCGATAGCTTGAATCGAGAGTGAGCTCAGTGGTCCTGTTTCCATTACCCAAAATGCCCTGACATCATATGCAGAGAATTTAGACCATGCCAGGTGTCATTGTGGTGGCGGTGGAGATCAAGGGCAATGTAAACCAATTCTGACTTCATAAATAGTTTATATAGAAGATTATAAAATAACATTTACACATCCCTGGTAAGTGCGCACACCACAAAACCAGTACCCAAGATTTCTCTCAAGAACCTCTGAGACTCATAAGACACGTGGTGAGGTGAAAAATCAGCAACAAGAACAGATCATGGACAGAACTGGGACTTTTAACCTAGCAGAACACGACAAAGATGGCGAGGAGATATGTTGCATACTCAAACCTTGCCTCACCATAATACAAACTACTGGGGATCAGCAGTAGAGTAAAGGTTGCCTCTGTGTTTTGTCTGTTCTTGTTCCGGAATTTCACCTCACCTGGAAGTTTCACCTGGAGTCTCTGAGTTCCTCTGGGACAGGGGGTTGACTCTGTTTTCAGTGTCACTCAGCCCAGCGTGCCCTTGTATGACAGGTCTGACTTATTCTATAACTTATTATGTAATTTTTTTGCATAATAGCCCAGGATTAACCTGGTAATGGTTATATGGGGAATACCCTAGTGGGACACAGGGCACATATTGGTTACTATTTTGGTCCGGTGGGTTGCATTAGCCGCTGTCCACCCCGCCTTCAGACACAACTCATTGTTTCTGCTTGCATTATCAGGACTCAACCCTGGATTTCTTTACATTTTTTGTTTAATTGTGCTGTCTTTCACAATGCCATTTACTTGCTAAGTATTGTGTGTGTGCTGTAAAGAGAAAACCTTCTTTGAACTTGAATATCAATGAGCATGCTTGATCAGAAAGTGTTAAGTGATCCGGGGAGTTTGGATACACGCACTGTCTGTAACGATGCCAAGCAAAACTTTATTAAAAATCCTCACTGTTTTTTATAGCAGTGTTAAACATCTTCCTTGTTATAACAGACTAATTTGAGTGATCTAACAGCTGGACCTCTGACAGCTCCCATACTGAAATTGTAACAGTCTTTAAATTTTGACCTGTGGGCATTTTCCTTTAGCTGAATGCAATTGAGTTTAAAGAAAGTGTCACTTAAAATGTCCAAATGAAGCAATAATTTAATTAACTAATTAGGTAATTAGCTTGACATATTTAATTCATGTAAGGCAAAGTTGGCAGCATTTTTTATATATACACTTTAGTTGTTAGCCTATCTGTAGTAAATGCAATCACCAGGGACATCTAAAGAATTTTATGATCTAGGCAGTTGTTACATTCACTCAGGAGTAAGGGTATGCTCCTACCTTACAGATAAAAAAAACACAAAATCTTGGTGTGATTTCTCTCGATCATTTATCTAAAAAAATACAATAAATGTTATTTATCAGCTTAAAGTAGTCACAGAGTAAAGGCTTTGTAACCAATAATCTCTTATTTCTTATACAGAATACCATAATACAATACAAATGCTATTCAATTACACAGCCAAAACGTGTTCAATTAGAGAATACACAGCTTCATTTGGACTTACATGTGTACATGTGTTGTGTGCTTTGCACATAATAGTCAATTACATTAATTACAGCTTATGATAAATGATTACAGAAAATTTAAACAATAAAGTACAATACAGTCATTCCTATCTTCATAAAATTGTAATAACTTGTTGTTTTCTGCCTTCAAGACTGTGGTTCTCTTTTTTTATCTTACATTTAATATTTATGGTATTTAGCGTTCATCCAGAACGACTTACAACTCACACAATCTTACAATCCAAACAATGGTGGGTTAAGGGCTTTGAACTCTGGACCATTTACAGTTTTTAGCTTTAAGTAAGCCACATACTATGATTTTGCAAAAACTTGCATGAACACTAATTGAATGAATACAATGAATACAAGTTCCTTTCCATCATCCAACTGGAAAAAAAACCCAAAATGAATTGAGATTTCATATACCTACTGTATGATTACACTACAAGCATTTTATTTATAAGCATATTGCTCACAAAAATTTGGGGATATTTTAAAATACATTTCAATATCGATCGATCAACATTTAAAACAGATCACTCTGTTTGTAATGGATACACAGTACATAATATACGAGTTTTACTTTTTGAACTGAATTACTAAAATAAATGAACTTTTGGATGATCCTCTAATTTATTGAGATCTCAAATACGATCAAATAAATAAATGAATATCAATACCATTCCAAAATCTGTTTTGGAGATGAGAAAGACATATTCCTGTAGGCCCTACTCACTTTGGCTTGTAACTTTGTGACCATATTAAACACGATTGATTTAATCAGAACGTCAAGACTGAAAATTGATTACCACGTTAGACCTAACTACTAATATGGTGCGATTTTGACATGATTCCAGAATAGCAATTGTGATTTTATTCTTACTTTAAAAATGTATCTGCGATTGTGAAATCGCTGTGAAATTAAGTAAGTGAGTCATGCCTTGTGATTATGTGGTGTTGTTCTGTTCAGGGATAGAAGATGGGTTTTTGTTTTTTATAGATGTATTATTATTATTATTACTATTATTATCAGTGTGCTATTTTACATTGTCTGTGTGGATTTTGCATGTCCTTCCAATGTCTACATTGCTCCAGATGCTTTAGTTTCCTCCCACAATCCATCAAACTTGTCCCCAGTACTGCTTTTGAAAAAACGAAACTTGCTCCTGTCAAAACTAACCATTAATGCTGATGCTGTGACATCATATGACTAAATAAGTAAATAAACAAACAAACAAACAAACAACTGTGCTAGTTTACAAAAAATAAATAATTAAAATTATTTCTGTCCTATGTCATGAAGCATATCAAATAGAGTGTGAAAGTGTGAAACACAGCCACTGTATGCTCTTTAAAATGAGTCCAAAATGAGTCTATTAATCAGACTGAAGCTGGATAAACATGTCTACTGTTATATAGTACTGTAGCATTTTGTTAATGATCTGAGATCTGACTGAGTAATAAGGTATCAGTTCAAGCATTCAAATGAAACATTCCATTCCCAGGATTCAGAATTAGGAAAGCTTCCTGCTAGGTATGCACCTTATAAATTTCTCTACAGGAACTTTAGCCTGTCTGACTAAGAACATAATGTTAAGATAACTTTGTGGTTTAGAACAAACATTAAAATTTATTGCCTGAGTGCTTCAGGAAGTTTTGGAACCTGCTGTTGAATCTTCTGATCAGTTGCCTGTTGGCTTGCCGATAGTGATGTGGTTCAGATTTTCTTTCAGCTCGTGGTGATTTGGAAACCTCTTGCTGTGCATCATGTGAAAAAATAGGTGGTTTATGTTCATTTCAATCTTCAAAGCTTCAAATGATTTAAGCAGGTGTTTATTTAGGTTGGGTGTGTTGGGTTTATTAGGAAGTTGGATTTTTGTTACGGGAATGGTACCCAAAAGTTTTCTTCCCTTCATATGGTCACCCAAATTAGGCTGGTCAGAGTCATAAGGTGATCCAGAGGCAATCCTAGAATACAAAGAGTGCAAGCAAGAATCAGCGCTGCAATCAGTTATCTGCTCAGCCTAATTCTAAGTCACTCCAGATAAAGCAACTGGTAAATATGGTATAATACTTTAATCTCTTTTCTAATCTGATATATTCTGGTTAGGGTAAGACAGAATCTGGAGATAAACATAGCATCACTGCACAGTAGAGGTACACACTGAACAGGATGCCATCTTAGCACCAGGATTAATTTACAAGTCATCTCAAATTTATTTATAACAGAACATTATCTGAAAGCAGCTTTACATTTAGGTAGACCCACAGACCCATTTGAGAAAGTGTACAGCAAAGGTGGAAAGGAAAATCCCCCTAATGTGATGACGAATAATACTGAGTTCTTGTGAGCCACATCATTCTTCATGGCTGTCATGGATGCCTCTTTTCAAAAGAGAAAAGGGTCAGAAGACATACATAAAGGATGATTAGTATTAGTACTAGTACTAGAACTACTAAGGTATCTTATGATAACTATTGCATATGTATACTATGAATCCACCGTTATTTTACTATGGTACTTTTGTAAAACCATAGTAGAGATACAGTTGTAACCATTCAATCATTTCTTATTCTGTAATTTTTTACAAAAGTTTTAACATGAACATTTTTGGAATGTGTTGCTTCCTGAAAAAAATTCCATATTAAACTGAACAATTTAAGTTGTGCTGAAATAATTTCAGATTTTCTGTATTATGTAGTCATTTGGAGAAACAGTAAAATAAAAGTATTGAATTTAATCACAATAAACCAAATTAAGTCGAATCACATGTTGATGATGACAGTCAATATTTATGTCAGCCAGTGTTGATGGATTTTTTTAGACTGATGCTGCATTTCCATGGGAACCACTTATTAGTGAAACATTTTACCATGTTCATCACTGACTACACCAAGTTCAAGTCCAAGTTTTGTCTAACCTCGCTGCATCATCAAAGTATCTGTCACTGATGGCCTGTTTGATTTGTTAACCAGCCGAAAAGCCTTCCTTAATCTTGGCATGAGTTATTCTTGGAAGCAATCTGTCTTAAAAAGTGAAATCCATCACCTTCTTTGTTCATTACTGTCACAAATTCTCTCATCAGTCTGAGTCTTATATGACAAGTACGCAGTACTTATTTGTCTTGGGCCAACAAGTGGAATATGTGCCAGTTCTTTTTAATGGAAAAACACAGATAGTTATTTAATTTATTATGACACATTAGCATGGCTAACCAATTCACAAAGGAAACAACAATACTTTGTATATCCGAACTGCATTCCTGATTTCTGTTCCAATACTTTTAGATCACCACAGATGTTCCCATAATTGTTGTAGTGTATGCAACAACAGTTCCTTGGTATTGTATATTTGCTTCATATGTACTGCATAAGCAGTTGGTAATGAAATATGCCAACTAGACAGCTTTGATAAATTCGTAAAAAGATACAAATTTTTGGAGGGCATGCACATACACCACTCCATCAGTGTCAATGCAAAAATTGGCGTCTTGTATAAGGTTCACAAGGACTTTTGTACTTGCACTTGGTGACAGCAAACCCTGTTGCTTCAGTCTTGAGCTAAGTAGATTTGCTTAAGCTTTTTACAAATCTAAGTCCCTGACCAGGTCGTTTGGTCCTGGCTACTTTATCAGATGATGTTAATAAGACATAAAGGGTTCAGTTTCTGGATCAGTGACGTGTGGCACTGGTCTCACGGTCTCATTGGGGTATTCAACAGATTTCTTCTTTTTAGTAGAAGAGCCAGTTACACTGATTAGCCAAAGGCTACAGTCTCTCACATGATCTTTAGTTTGACTGCACATGTTGCACAACAAGGTGTCTAGGTTTGTCCTAATCAACAATTTTATATCCAAAGTAAAGCTCACAGATTTCCTTAATAGTTCACATGGTGCTTTTTAAGCCCTAAGTTAACCAAAGTACATAAAATGCATACAAATGTGTTCAAGAAGTAAAATCTTTGTTGTCTTGTGTCATTAATCTATAGGAACTGTACACTGAGCTCTGCTAATAGAACTCACACCAGTTGGAAACAGAATTCAGAGAGGAATAATTGAACAAAAAAAGTGGCATGTTGCATTTCATCTAAATGTTCAACAGTTAATTCAACAGATGCTGCTTCAGATAAAAGAGTACAATGCTCTCTGGCCCATGGAAAGGCGATGGCTTAGATGGCTATGTAATGACATAATAGAAAAATATAGTGATGATAATGGTCTTCGTCTGCTCTCGCTCATCTCCATTACTTTGAGGTGAGGTGTTCGTATGGATGTACCGACATGGGAATGAACTGCACTATTTCCCATCAGATGTATAATATACACTGATTAATTACAGTTTGACTGTTAATTCAAAAGCAACTTTTAAAATCTGTTTGCCCTATAAAGGAAAACGATCCTAAAGACCTGAATTCCCCCCTCTTAGTCTTATTTCATACTAAAGTCTTCTGCCATAGACTTGCTACATATACATACATATGCTACATATACTTGCTACTTGCTACATCCACCTTCCACTACTTTATCAAGTTTCCAAAACACAAATACACGTGGGTATATTTATTGCATGCTATAAGATGACCTTGCATTATCAGAATGTAACTGAAAATGTAATGTATATACTAATTCATAAAAACACCTAGACAAAATTAATTAATAAATAACTCACCAAGGAATTGTTGGGACCGAATGAAATATGTGACTGCAATGATGCCATATGTAAGAGATTAGACTGTTAGAGTGAAAGGATACGTTTACTTGGGAAAACTGTACAGTTGTCAGGAGGTTCTAGCACTTTTTAGGGTTACCTCTAGTCTGAATTCAAGTTGAGATATGTTTGGGTATTGAGGCATACAGGTTCCTCCTGCAGCACATTTGCCCACAGATGTTGCAGCTGTGCCTGTAGATCCTTCACACACATAGGTTGACGAAGCTGAAGTACCAGGCGCTCCTATAAATGATTGATTCATGATAAAACTGGTAAATGGGATGGTAAATGGGGGCTTTTTACAATGGTGCATTGCCTCAAATCAGCTTTACAATATTATATTATCTTAAAAGGTTATTCTCAAATTGAGCAAGCCTAGTGGCAAGGAAAGTCAGTCTGGGTGAGACATTCCAGGCAAACCCTTTCTGTGCGTGGGTAAGCATTAACATGCTAAAAAATGTCAGTCTGAAACCCTGCCATAAGAGACAACATGTGTGGGCACAAGGGTGTCCTACACATATTGCTGAATTGTTAGTGTCCCTGTTGTCACTTCTACACCAGAAATTTGCAAATGTTAAATTATCACTGTGAGTGTTACATTTGAAACTCACAGTGTTCATTTAACACTAACAGTGATGATTTTAACAGCAGAGTATCTGTTGTGTCGCTCCACAGCAACGGCACGTTCGACTTACATACTACAGGGCCTTCATACTCAAACAGACCATCGTCAGATTCCAAACAGAACATGGATATATCAGTAAACATGACACAGTTCCAGTCTGTAGCAGTCCATGTTTTTCAATCATAACACCACTGGTCGAAATAAAAAATTTTAATTTGCCCTAAAGCCCCTTGTGGTTCCCAAAACGTGACTATAGATAAGGAGTAGGGTTTTTGCACAGATGGTTATCTATCATCAAATTTGGCAATATCTATTAAATAGTATATGTTTTGTACGACATATATGAATTTTTTGTAACACCAGGCTACATAAAAAAACTAATTAACACGTTCATTCACCGTTCAATCATTCCTTTCTTAAAACTACAGTAATTAATCCTGTTCAGGACCGTGGGGAGACAGAGCCTTTTCAGCAGCACAGGAAGCATGGCAGGAAAAAAAACCTAGATGGTGCCATCCCATTGTGGGGCACACACACATTCTGGAAACACTAGATGAGGAGGCTCTCTACCCAATATAAAGCAAAACAAGTATTCAGAATGTCTGTATTTCTACAGCTTTGTGCATTGTACATAGTTAACATATTTATTAATCAGCATATATCACGTCTCACACCAAGTCCATTCCAAATACAGCAAGACCATTTTAGGCAGAAGTTGTCTATTTCATAATATACACTGCTCACAAAAATAGGGGATATTTCATTAGGGGATAGTTCATTTGATTTTTTAAAATTATTTTTGTGAGCACTATATCTAAACAACTATGGCAGGTCGAATGACTTCAAACTTCTCTTTTCTGTGCCAATATGTGTGTGACATGGACATATTTTTGCATTTGCATTGCATAATAAACGTATTTTTAGGAAACTACAAGCATAAAAATATGATCTATGAGATTATAAGAAAGAGCTATTGTGAAATTGTTGCTCTATGAATGTGCAAGTTTCATTTGTCTTGCTTCCCAGGACATTCAAAACTAAAACTCTTTTTATTAGTTTGATATTTCCTATTTGCAAACTCCTCCTCCTCCTAAGGTATTGTGACAGTCATGAATGCTAATGTCACCAAGACAAACAACTTGATATGGTTTGGAACTGACTGACTTATTCCAACAGTCTGTGTGTACAATGCCACGAGACACTAATGACATTTAATCCACAACTTTTCTGGCAGATGTAATAACAGCATCCCAGTGTGGCTACAGCATAAGAATTTCCACGCTATATTTCCAGACAGCTGCTCCTGCAGGTAGAGTTGCCGTGATGGAGGATTTACGGAGTGACTCAGAGTCTGGAACTTCCAGAGTCATGTTACTGAATGGAAAAGGTGTGATCTCAGCTATTCAGTGGTTAGTGGGGGGCACTAGTGACTTAGATTTAACCTGTAATATGTCTTTTATAGCATGTCAGCCATCCTGGGGTAGGATTCTCCTTCAGTTACTCATTTTTCCCGACGTTTTATTATGAGTTATTAAGTGTTTTCTCAAAGATTGGCAGGGTTGCCAGTTGCTTCTCTGATTGAATAACAGCGTGTTTGCTTTTATTCCACATTACTAAGAGGCTTTATGTAATAATCATTATGATCAATCTATGGTGGAGTATGAAAACAAAAACTATACTGCTCACAAAGCTTAGGGGATATTTAATTATGGGATATTTTATTTTGAAATGTCTCCAAAATTTTGTGAGCAGTATAGATACTAACTAGACACCATATTATTTTTTTCCCTAAGCCTACCGTACATTACTTGACTTTCCAAAACTCAGAATTGGTGAATCTATCACATTACAAGACTGTGGGCCACATAAATATATGTGAGACGGTGCAGCACAAGAGTTTGTTGTGGCTGCAATTTGTGGTCATAATGCATTATACTTAATTTGCTTGTTGTAACACTTAAACTTCATTCTTTATAGTTTTTAACATTGAATCCAGACTTATTTACGGTAAGTATTAATAATAAATATTGATCAGTCTCATCTTTATTAAGTTTTACATTGTTTATCCCATTACTATTTGCTAATTCTGTGCTGAAAACTCAAATAAATGAATATCATAAAGGACACTGAGCACATTCTAGTGATTTACCACACAAAAACATCTAAAAAATTGACCACAATAATTACAATATAATAAAATATACAGAACAAAAATCAGAGATTTTTGTTTTTCCCATTGCCTTCCGAAGTGGGAATATTAAATGCTAAATATGAATATTATGGATTTTGTAAGAAAACAAATTAATACAGATATGGGATATGGAGTCACCACAATGATTTCGGAATGACTTTAATGATTATATGTCATTGTAAAGTGTAATGTTAGAGACCAGGGATAGCTTTTTCTTTTCATTTTTGAAAAACTATGCTTATAATTTTTACAGCAAATGAATCGAATGTACCCAAATAACACTCAAATAAAATTAAGATGGCAAACTGCTTAACTGATCATCCTATTGTTGGCTTTTAATGCTTTATTACTTTATGTCAATTGTGTTTGCTACCTTGCATAAACAGAAAGCAGCAACCAAACTTATTATTCAAATTGTTCTTGGATCCGCACAAACATCATTAAACAAACTGAATTGGAACATCAATAACTAACTACTAAAATATGTTATTGTGGTTGTTGTGTTTAGAGTGTTCTGTAAACTGACTTTGTGTTAAATACAGCAGTTTATTTCAGAACATCAGATTTATCTGTAACTGGAGCACAAAGCTTGGACTTTCTTTTTGGAATTTGCACGTTGATTTGTTTATTTATTACATTTTGTATAATTAAAAGGGGGAAACATACTTCTGCATTTATATATTACCTCCACCTGCTTTACAGTCACTACAAATGAATATATGACATTTCTACTGCAAATCTGTCGAAACTCCCAACAACATCCTGGTGTAGGTATATGAAATATTTCATTCTCCCTACCCATTATACAAACCACTTCCCTGTGGTTTTTAAGTAATTAAACCTGAATTAAACAGAAATCAATTTCTGCAACGACCATTTGTGTATTTGTGTAATGTAACTGCTAAACATTGTATCTCTGAATGGAATTTTGCCCCTACCTTTACTTTCCACTTTCTTTCAGTCAGTAAGAACCTACACTTCATGTTTTATGCAGTGATTAATTATAAGATAAAGTAGTGAAGACACTCACCATAAGATATCAGGGGACATTTTGCAATTTTTACAGATGGTCCAACTTGTGAATTTTCAACTTAGAAATCTGATAAACATGCATTTCACTGGAACCATATTCTGAATTTTGAATTGACCAAAAAGTGCCAAAATGGGAGAGCACAACACACCACAAACAAAATGGGCAAGAGGTAAAAATATGACCAAATATAAATATGATTGCTTCTGAACATGCCAGAATGAGACTGAGAATTCCCCATTAAAATAAGGGTTTTGTTAGGGTTCAAACTGCGAGACCTTTTTACTTTGTTCGGCGCGGTGAACGATTGGCTCGTTTCTTTAATTTGCGCACCTGCGGGGAATAACGTAATGAGCCGGCCGACAATCGCGTGTTCGCTCGGCTCATATAACGGAACTAATTAATTAAAATAAAGAACAGGTGCGCAAATTAAAGAAACGAGCCAATCGTTCGCCGCGGAGAACCAAAGCAAACGTCATCAAGGACGTGGGGAGAAAACGAAAACACAACACTAAGGGATCGGGGTAAAATAACTCAGCGCGGCGAACAACGTAAAAAGGGCTCGCAGTGCGAACCCTAACAGTAGCCAGTACTTTTATCGAAGTTTAATAGGATAATGTAGACGATTGACATCCTATTGATCTTACTGTGACGTAGGTCTTGTTATCTGAGATGAGGAACCATATGGCAAGTTGCCCTAAATATCAGGACATCGTCCGAGAACAGCTTCAGAGCATTGTAAAGACGCAGCCCGAAGCAGTCAGGTAAGAAACCCCCCAGCCACAAATCAAAGGGTATAATAATAAGCCGTGACCTGACCTTCTTCCCGACCTGCAGCTCGGTGCCCAACCGCTTCACGTTCACCTGCCCCTATTGCTACTGCCAGAACTTGGACCAGGACGGTCTGGTGGAGCACTGCACCTCCCAGCATTCCCGGGACCCACGCCAAGTGGTGAGTTGAGATCTGTTTTCTAGACTCATGATCTCCATGTCTGATTGCCACGCCGCTCAGGATGTCCCTCCAAGGAACCTCTTTGGTTTGTCCTCGTACGTTTTGCTGTGCTTTCTCTGCTCTCTTTCGATCCCCGAATCAGGAAACATTGGGACCCTCTGGCTAATGACAGCGTGAACCTGAGATAGTTCCCCTTTTTTATTTATTTATTTTTTTTAGGTCGACGTCATTTCAGTTGTTAATAAACACCAGTCCTGCCACTTCTGACCAAGACAAAAGATGGGACTGGGCAATTCAGCGCTAATCATGATGTAAACCTGCTTATGATTCGTGATCTGGTCCCAAAGCAGTATCTGTAGCTGAAGCGTTCCTTTCCAGATGTGCGATGTTCCTCAAAGAAAGGATGGACAGGATTTGGATATTTCTTCCTCGACGGACCGTCGTATCGATAAACGGTTCAGAATCTGGAGGAGTTCCGGTCCTAAAAAGTAAAACGAAAAAAAAAAAAAAGGGGGGTGATCTCTCTCCCCTCCCTCAGAACCGTCGTTGAGCCATTTCGGACAGGAGCACGTAGGTTTGGGATTACTTTATCCAGGCTTTATCGAGCTCTACAGCACAGAGTTACGTTCACAAACACCGCTTACAGCTTTACCGTACCGAAAAAAAACAAGCCTCGTGTTATAACCACGCCCACAAGCTCCGCCCACTCCTCTGGGCTCTGAGAGCTCTAGGACGGAGCATCACCATGGAAACAGAGATTGGGCTCAGACCGATCAGGATTACAGATCTTGGACGGTTATAAGTCCAAAAGCAAGGCTCTATCGTGGTACGGGGTCGGGTCCGGACCCTCGGTGAAGGTCGTTCACGCTTCTGGGATGCAGCATTAACGCTGAAAAGCAGACCTGCCTTCAGGACGACATCATATCCAGGGACGTCCATGCAGTTTATGACAACAGCAATGCAAAATGAGCCAAAATATGTAAACCCCGTGCAGTATTTAATGGAGGAACATCTGTTCACCCTTTCTGATTTGGGGTTGTACCTGTATATAGGTTTTTGGTTTGTTATAGATATTACACTGGTCTGCAGTTGTAACTGTTTTCTTGCTAACCTGTTTGTCTCTGCTCATTTGACCAAAATGTGCAAGTCAAGTCAGGTTTCTTTTTTGCAAACGAGAACTGTTTGATGAACGATTATAGGACGGATGTGATTTTTTTTTTGCATGCAGTTACAGGAAAGAGGATGTGATCGTTCTCACTGTGTGTGGTTTGGGTTTCTGCAGGTGTGTCCCATCTGTGCCTCCATGCCCTGGGGCGATCCCAACTACAAGAGCTCAGACTTCTTTCAGCATCTCCGCATGCGCCACAGCTTCTCCTACGACACATTCGTGGTAACGATAATAACGTTAATAATAAATAACGATAATCTGTTCTTGTTATTAAGCTACGTAACCTAAATTACATATTAAAGATATTAATTATTAACTAATGCTAACAGTATTTGTAATGACACAATAATAATAATAATAACAATAATAAAAAATAATACTGATAATATTAATATAGTTAATGATAGTAATAATAATTAAATAATAACATTAATATTATTAATAATAATACTGTCAATATTAATATTAACGACAATAATAATAAAAATAATAATAATAATAATAACAATATGGAGAATATTAATATTAACATTAATATAATTAATAATAATAATACAATAATAATAACATTCAATTGATTAATAATAATACGGTAAAGAATAATATTTATATGAATAATAATAATAATAGTAATAATACTGAGAATATTCATGTTAATATTAATATAATTAATGATAGTAATAATACTAAAATAAAAACTTTAAATACTGTCAATATTAATATTAACAACAACAATAATAATAACAATATGGAGAATATTAATATTGACATAATTAATATTAACATTATTATTAACATAATAACAATACAATCATAATAACATTAATATTATTAATAATAATACTGTTAAGATTAATATTTATAATAATATTAATAATAATAATAATACTGAGAATATTAATATTAACTTTAATATCATTAATAATAATAATAATAATAATAATAATAATACAATAATAATAACATTAATATTATTAATAATAATATGGTCAAGATTAATAATAATAATAATAATAATAATAATAATAATACTGAGAATATTAATATTAACATTAATATAATTAATTATAGTAATAATAATACAATAAAAACTTTAACATTAATATTATTAATAATAATACTGTCAATATTAATATCAACAACAACAATAATAATAACAATACAGAGACTAATAATATTAACATTAAAATAATTAATAATAGTAATAATAACACAATAATAATAACATTATTATGAATATTGTTATTAATAATTCTGTCAAGATTAATATTTATAACAATAATGATAATATTAACATTGATATAATAACGATAGTAATAATAAAACAATAACAATAAAAACATTCATATGAATATTATTAATAACAATACTGTCAAGCTTAATAATAATAAAGACAACAACAATAATAGGAGTTACAATACTTAGAATATTCATATTAACATGAATATTATTATTAATAATAATAATAATAATAATAATAATAATAACAATAATAATAATAACATTGACTATATTTATATTAATATTAATAATAATAACAAGATACTACTAATAATAATATTAATAAAAGATTTCGTATTAAAAGGAATAATTATAGTAATAACATTAATAATATTATGATTACTATTATTATGTTAATATTAATATAGTCAGTATTATGATTATTAATAATAAGAATAAGAAGAAGAACAATACAGACAATATTAATATAAAAGTTACAAAATACTAATGTAGTGATGTAAGAGTTTTATAAAAATGAAATAATAAGGGATCAAACTAAAGTTACCCGGAGGATCATCCCCTGACACCGCAGCGGCGACCCCTGATGGCCCAGTGATGAACTGGCATCAGAAAATTCTGTTAAGAAATGCATAAATGATATAAAATAAACACTGAATACTAAAAATCGATGTTTGTATTAAACGTCTTTTTTAAATTCCATCTCCTGCTGGTTCACTTTTGTCTTTAGTTTCAACGTCTAAATCTTTTGTGTTTGATCTGTACAGTTTTGCAGAGCTTATTAGGACCGAACCATTATTCGTTCTCACGTCTTCCTTTTTCTCTGACCTCGTTGTTCGTAGGACTACTCTGCAGACGAGAGCACCATGATGCAGGAGGCCATCGAGCGCTCGCTGGTGGATAACTGAGATGTTTCCTAAGCCAGGGCTCCTCCCGCTATCGTCTCTAATCTTCCTTCGCCTTTTTTTCTATGTTAACCAAAGCAGAGTGTGTGTTTACTACAGCCCTCGGATAATCGATAGTGCCGCCGTTTTATCTTCTAAACGTACGTAAACGTACGTAAAGCTTCAGACGCCTGTCTGCGGATTTCCCATCCGAACCCCCGTGTGATTCTCGAAGCACTCGTGAGAGCGCCGCCACCAGTCAAATACGACGAGTCATCCTTTGTTGGAGCGTACCACTGAATCATCTGTAACGGTGCCCAAACTTACCCCAGACCACCCCCCCCCCACCCCCAAAAAAACAAACAAAAAAAAAAAAAAACGCTTTACAATGTATGGAATAAAATGTTAAAAGTCACCTCGCTCTAGTTTGGGGGTGGGGGGTGGGTTGAGGAGTGTGTGTGTGTGTGTGTGTGTGTGTGTGTGTGTGGGGGGGGGGGGTCAGACTGCTCCGATGGGCTCTGATGGAGATGCCGGTGTATGTAAGGGTCAGGGTTCGCATCCCGGATTAGGTCTGCAGCATAAAATCGGGAGCGTTTTAAGAAAAAAAACAGGTGATGGAGGGGCACGGGGTGCCAGTAATGGGGTGGGTTTCATCGCCCCCAAGAGTGTCGGGCGTTAAAGCCGAGCCGAAGCCGGAGGTGGCAGGAATTTGCATGTTCTTCACTTCAATTCACTTCACTTCACTAAATGCACTGCTAATCTGTTAAAAATGACTCAAGTCAAAACGTTTCTAAAGCAGGACGTCTTTTATTGAGGGTGAGACATGAAAAAAAATCCTGCAAATAACCTGATGGTCTTTAACGAACCGCAACAACGACACAATCATAACATGTTCAGACACGAGGAACAGCATTCATATTATTAATAATAGTAATAATAATAACAATACTTATTATTAATAATTACACTGTTAATATTAATATGTATATTCACATTACTAGTAATAATAATAATAATAATATAGACGTACTAATAACAATACAGATACTATTATTAATAATAATAATAATAACAGCAATAATAATATAATAATAATACAGATAATATTTATAATAATAATAACAATACAGATAATATTAATAATAACAACAATAGCAATAATAACAATACCAACAGTAATAATTATATAATAATAATAATACAGATAATATTTATAATAATAATAATAATAATAATAATAATAATACAGATCATATTAATAACAACAACCAGATAATAATAATAATAATAATAATAATAATAATAACAATACATATAACATTATTATTATTATTATTAATAATAATAATAATAATAATAATAATAATACAGATACTATTAATAATAATAATAATAATAATAATAATAATAATAATAATACAGACAACAATAATAAAAGAATAACAATACTGAGAATATTAATATTGACATTAGTATAGTATTCATAATAGTAATAATAACAACAATAACATTATCATTATTATTAATAATAATACCGACAGTATTCATATTTATATTAATAATTATTCTAATAATATAGACAATAATTATAACAATACAGATAATATTAACGTCAATAATAAAAGTCATAAGTTCAGTTAAATAAATAATAACATTACAGTTAATAATAAAAAAAATAATAATAAACAATAATTATACAGATAATAATAATAATACTGTATATTAATGTTAACGTAATAATAATAATATCATATAATATTAAATATCATATAAAAAAAATCCTACAAATAACCTGAACACCTTTAATCAACCACAGCAGCAACAGAATCATAACATTTTCAGACACGAGGAACCAAAATATACGAATGACACAAAAATAACAAAAATAAGGGGATATTTCGAAATGGATACGAATGGGTTAAAGAGGAAGCTTTTGATTTTACTTCATTAAACAAGATCATCAGAAAACCAAATAAAAAGTCAAAGAAAGTTGTTTGATTAGGCAAATGAGATTTAAACTCAGTGATGGTGATTGGGTAATAAGTGATTTAATCATGGGGTAAACAGAAGCATCAAGCTGGACCAGGGTGCCCCCACGTTGTGTTCAGTAGGGTGTATGGTCAGCCAAGAGGGTCAAAACTCACCGACGGTGATGGAGCATGGACAGGATCAGTAATCAGCTGGAGTTATCAAAAGCCAATCAATAACGGCATGATACTAATTTTCTTTTCTTTTATTATTTTGGGATAAATATCATTACATTATATAGGCTAATTCTTTGAGAGAGTTCACACTATCGGCGTCATCGCTTATAAAATCTCGTGACTTTGAGTGAACAGAAGAAACTGTTTACATCATGTATTAAAACGAAAGTGGGTGTGTTTTGGGCTTTTATATGATACAGAATGATAATATCAGTATAAGTATTGGTATCGGTATCAGTATCGTGGATCCCCTAACAGT
>JAUZST010050066.1:0-24999 GCA_034779995.1 Parotocinclus haroldoi | reverse complement strand
CTCTCTCTCTCTCTCTCTCTCTCTCTCTCTCTCTCTCTCTCTCTCTCTCTCTCTCTCTCTCTCTCTCTCTCTTTTCTGTTTCTTTCTGTCTCTCTTTCTTTCTCTCTCCCTGTCTTTTTTCTGTTTCTCTCTTTCTCTCTCTCTCTCTCTCTTTCTCTCTCTCGTTCTCTCTCTCTTATTCTTCCTCTCCATTTCCATCTCTCTCGCTCTCTCTTTTTTCTCTCCAGTCTAAGCGTTTGTTGGGAGTTTATGGCTGTGTTTGTGTATTGGCTTGGCTCGGGTGCTATTAGAGTGAATAAAAGGTGTGATTTTACCACTCAAGTGTCTCACATCAGCTCATTTCCTCTTCCAACGGCCTGCCAACGCATGAAAGGCATGCTTCAGTATTTTTAACCTAATATACTGTCTATCTAAATAAAGTGCATCCGTAGTACAGAGGATTACTATGGACAATCATTCCAATGTGTTTATTCCTTGTTTAAAAAAAAATCTGAAAACAATGTTTACTCAAAACACACTTAAAACAAGCGGTTTAACAGCTGTTAAACCTTATCAGTAAACACTAAAGCAGTGGGAGACTCAAGTTACAAAGAAAACTTTAAGAATTTCTAAGAATTCCAACGATAATTTCTTTTCCCCCCAACAATTAAAAAGTCTGCTTTTCCAGGCCTAATCTCTCCAGGGCAGGGCAAAGTTGCAACTGTGCCCAGGGATGAAACTTCAACTGGCCTGTCCTCCCTCAGGCAGAGAGTTGCACTGCTCACAGAAATTAGGGGATAGTTCAATATGAATATGAAGAGGATCCCACCAGAACTGCTGGACAATGAGTGACCATACACCCTACTGAGCAGTCAGCGTGGGGGCACCCCCGTCCAGTTTAACGTACTCAATCACCATAACAGAGTTATTATCTCATTTGCATAATTGAACAACTTTATTTACATTTAGGGTATTTTAGCAGACACTCTTATCCAGAGCGACTTACAACTCATACAGTCTTACAATCCAAGCTATTGTGGGTTAAGGGTCTTGCTCAATGACCCAACTGTGACAGCTTGGCAGAGGCGGGATTAGAACCCTGGACCTTCTGGTCCAGAGGTCAGTACCTTAACCGCTAGGCTACAGTCCCAGCTGACTTTTCTGATGATCACGTTCAATGAAATAAAACCAAATGCCTCTCTTTAAATGGCTTCATATTCGGTTTGTAATATCCCCCCATTTCTGTGAGCACTGTATATATTTTATTATTACAATTTCTATTTTACATTTTTAAAAGTCCCTCGCAGTTATCGGAGAAATTTGTAGACCTTTGTCTTCAAAGTCAAATTCAAACAATGTTACTCTACTGACAAGCAGTTTTTATTTATTTATTAAATAATGTTTTATAATGACAAATATTATGATAAAGTAAACATTTTAATCCAGACTGTTTCCTTAAGGAAATAACACAATTCCTGTAACCGGTGACAGCATGCAGAGACTAAAATGAGTCCATTTACACAAACTACCCATTATATATTAACTACATCCCCAATCCATCCAAGTGAACAGAGTAAAATGACAGATCATGTACGCCGTGGTGATTGACGCGAGTCTCAGCGTTATGCGGATCAGGCTGTTTTAATCTCACAGGTGTGGAAGAATGATAACAAGTATGAGAGATAAGAACACACTCTGTAAGCACTGTAATAAATAATCACAATAAATCAGTAATGTGTCTGGTCTAACTCGTCGGCATGCTCGCTTGATCCAGATCCTATATGATTGCTTAAAAGATGAATACCTACTATTCTGCTCACAAAAATACGTACATAAATTAAATATCACATAAAGAAATATGCCTTCATTTTGTGAGCAGTGTATTATAAAGCTTGCTTATTAACATGCGCATTATATTAAAGTTGTACCTCAGATTTGGCTATGAATTTACCTAGAGATTAACTCAATTCAACTATATATATATTCAAAGATTTAGACATTTCCTGGCATTTCAAGTCTAGGCTAAAAACATTCTTATTAACTCAGGTTTTTAGTTAGATTTAGACTGGCTTTTGCCTTTTGGCTGTGTTAACTTCTGGTTCTCTCCCTTTAGCTATGCTGCTATAGATAGTGCTGCCGGAGTTTCATGCTGCACATGGCATCAGTGATTGATAATAGACTCTGTGCTCCTAACCCATAACTAACTACATTTTCTCTTTTCTCTCCGAAGAGATGTTCCGGTACCGGTTCCAGCACCTCATACTTAGATGTTCCTCCATCTCAGCATCATTATACTGCTCTTCATCAACAGAACCCAGTCCCACCAGAGTGCAGGAACTCCCTCCATCATTTACTTATTAGGAGACGATGTGCTTCCAATAACTTAAGAGGACTCATTTTAAAATCTTTTTTGATATTTATCTAACATTGTATTACTCATTTACATTTTATTATTTATTTAAATTATAATATTTACTTAATTTTACTATTACTCAATTAACATCTAGGCCACCCATGGAGTGTTTTTTTCTGTGTGTGTATTATATTCCGTAGTTTATTATATTCCAAATAGTAAATGATACATTTATTATAACTAATAATTCATATATTTTCTCTTTATTACTATCTATTTTCATTATTCAATTTAGCTTCAGTATTTTTAAAATATTACCATAAATGTATTATTTATGTTAGTATTAAGTTCTTACATGTAAAATCTAGGCTACCCAATCTAAATCTTCCAAAAGTTTTAGTACACAACACCTCACATCACCACAGGCTATTTATCAGCCTAGATATTTGAAAAGCTGCTTTGATTCATTGGAAACAAATCGATAACAGGCTGGCGCATTACAGGCTTGAATTATTTTCCCAAATCTACAGTCGTGAGTTCATTATTCTGCTTGTACCATCAAAAGCTGACCATACTGACACTTCTATAAAATATACGTCCTACTTTCAACAGCTGCAGGATCAAACAGAAAATATTTGCTGAGCCATTCGCCTACAGACTGCTCAACGATTGGGCTCACATTCTAACATTTGTCTTTTGAGGTTTTCCATTCAGTACAGGAAACCGTATCAAAATGACAATTCATGGCAACCACGCGAACAGATTCAGTGGATTGAATCTGGGTTAAAAACATTGTTCCATTCCTTCAGTATCTGACACATCTTCAGTCTGTTCACACCTAAAGTGAGAAGCTTTTAGCTACTCTTAACAGGTCTTCCACCTCCTTCCACTTCCTCCTCTCTGTTATTCCTCTCTCTGCTAGCCAAGGGTCATTTAGAACGACTGGACTGAGATCCTCTCTCTCGGGAGTTGCCAGTACAAACAGAACGACTGACATTATAGTTAGCTGGAGACGATTTGTACTCTTTACCCAGTCTTTTATCTAGCTTGGCAAACTGGATGCTGCGTAGCTAAATAAAGGGCAAATACGTTTCCAGCACCTTGAACTGACCAAGCCTGAAGAACAAACGTCCAAACACGCATCTGGGCTGGCAAATATTGGCTGGCAAACTAATAGATAAATCATTTGGCCTGGTACTGTTGAAGGTAGCCACCTTCTAGACAGCCAGGTCTACTTCAAAGAAGCTTAAAAGTGTTGTAATTGGTTTATCCTCTGACCTAACAATCCTATTTGTTGGCCACCCAAGGAGGACGGGTCCCTTTTGGAGTCTTGGTCATCCCAAGGATTGTTCCTTCTGCAATTAGGGAGTTTTTCCCTTTCCACTGTTGCCCTAGGCTTCCTCAAGCATATACTGTGCGTCACAAAATAGGTATTTCACTGGCTTTAAATTCCAGGGTTGCCAGATTCAGCTAGGAAAATGAGCTACAGGTCACTGACTGTATGTACATACACTTAATGATGAATGAATGATTATTCTGTGATCTAGAAATCAGATTAAGTAATTCATGCTCTGGATAAGGGTGAACAGCGGTAGCTTAGTGGATAAGGTACTGGACTATGGACCAGAAGGTCCACCTCTGCCACAGTTCCAGGGTCCCTGAGCAAGGCCCTTAAACCACAATTTCTTGGATTGTAAGACTGTATTTATTGGATAAGGGTGTCTGCTAATTGATGTAAATGTATACCAGTTACCTGATTATAATCAGTTATAATCTTTTTTCTCGGTGGATAGCACCGCTGCGTCACATCAAGATGGTACAATCCTGGGTTCAATCCCAGGGTGGGGAGGCCTGGATCTTTTCTGTGTGGAGTCTGCATGTCCTTCCTGTGTCTGCGTAGGTTTACTCCGGGCACTCCGGTTTCCTCCCACAGTCCAAAGAGATGCGTGTTAGTTTAATTGGTGTCTCTAAAGTGGCCCTTAGTGTGTGACTGTGTGCCCTACGATATATTGGCGCCCCGACTGGGGTTCTTCCTGCCCTTGCACCCAGAGATGCCATGTGGGCACCCGCTGGCCCACGGGAAGATAATAAGTGAATGAATATTCTACCCATGGTCACAGCTTAACTAACACAGTTGCCAGGTCTTCATAGTCTATTCAACTCTAAGACTTGGTTATATTTGGAGTATTGTCCTATTGACTGTGGATTGACTGCGGGATCTGGCAACTCCTGATTTAAACGCACCACAGAATCAAAGGCTGTAAATCGGAACACTTTGTTGAGACGCACTATACACTTGAGAGAAAGTAAAACTCGATTATTTGATTATTATATATTGATATGGTTATTTATTGTAATGTGCATCTTTAAATTGCAGTAATCAGATTATTAAGTGACTCTAAATGCTCAAAAAGTAATTAAAAAATAGTAAAAAATAAATAAAAACAAGTCCATCAGAATAAGTGGACCTGGTAATCATGTCGGGTCAGGCTAGGGTGCTTGTGCAGAAAGAGCAAACCGATCAGACTAATCAGACTAATCGGATACATGCACTGAGAAATCTTATGACTGAAATAAAAATCCAATCTGGGAATCAGAGTATGATGTTTACATGATTCCACTTGAATAACTGGATAACTGCAGAAATCTGACTATGTTCAGATTATTAAGTGCCCTCACTCACACAATCTTCTTTTCGTCTTGTTTTCGAACAGGGTTTTTGAGAAGAAGCTCCTGACAAAATTCCCCAAATGGCCTGACAACAACCCGAGTGGAAACTCTAACAGCATCTCCTGGGTTTGCATGTGTGATTGCCTCGACGTCCCTAATAGTGTGAGGCTGTGATTTTATGCACAGCAGGCCTCTGGGTTTCATTTGCCTACATGCTGCCATGGTGGCTGATGGAACTGCTCTCCAGGTGAACGCGGAGGAAGGGAGGACCTGCTCCAGAGGAGCGTGATGTGTGTTTTTGTGTGATGCAGACGCTCCGGAACACCACAGCGCTTCATTTGCATGTTCAAATAAGTCCGAAATGACAATAGAGTAAATACCAGCAAAAGGGCAAAGATTCAGAGGGGCGATAACGAGATAAGATGAGTTCTTAATCTTAATCCTCTAAACTTCTAGGAGAGAGAGAAGAAGAAAAATAGCTCATCACACAGCAAACTCCCAAACAAGAGCAATGCATGCTGAGACTGGAATTCTCTATTTGTTTGATTTGGCAGCTTCTCGTTCTGGCTTTGCAACTCTATTTAAGTTTCTGATTCCTTGCATTAATCATTTTCAGCCTTCCAGAGCCCTTTGATTAACTAACTGATGCAGGAATGAGTCAGCCCAGGCCCGCTGCGTTATTATGCCTATAAAATGTGCACTGGAAATGCAAATGTATTGCAATATCTTCGTTATTTAAAGGCAGATCATCTACAAAATGCAACCCCTGCATTTGGTTGACTAACAATAATGTATACGCTTCATTATCAATATTTTAACCATTTAGCTACGAGCTAAAACTGGCTAGTTAGCCATCAGTAAGCCAATGCTCCAGTTTAATCACTACCTTTGTGCAGATAACGACAAGTTCTTTAAATGTAAAACCTCAATATCGCCTTCTGACTGCAAAAAAAAAAAAAACACAGCAATAATATACCTTACTCCACGATTTTCTAATTCTTAAATTAGGGACCATTTCATTATGGGACATTTCTTTTCTATCACGCCAGAGATCTGTAAATATCCATGTTCAAGGACCACTTTATTAGATACACCTCCTTGTTTCTACACTCAATGAGATATCCTTTGTAATTCTACAACTACAGCCTGTAGTCCAACTGTTTCTCTACATGCTTTATTCATCCCTTTGCTCTGATCTCTGATGATCAGGACCAGCACAGATCAGGTCCCATTTGTGTGCTAACACTGACATGGTGCTTTGTTAGTGTGTTTATGAGTAGATCAGACGCACAGCAGTGCTGCTGGAGTCTGTAAACACCTCATTGTCACTAAAATAGTCCACCAACCAGCGGGGAGGACGTACAAAGTGACGCTGCTGAGCACTCTGCTGCCATTCTCAAGGTTTAAGGCGGGATTGAAATGGAGCCATGTGACGTGTGTGTCTTTCAAAATTCGGCCAATGAAGAGCTCTGAAGCGACAAGTAACAGGAGAGGGGCACTTCTGGGGTCAGGTGGTCCTCTGGCATATCCAGGACGGAACCACCACTAACCAGGATAATCTTCATGCATATGCATACTGGAATGCTGGAGCAACTCTCACCAGCATAAACTATCTTGGAACAGAAAGAAATCAGTGCTTCTAGCAAAACAAACAGTTATCAAGATGTTGGATAAATCAAGAGTAAAGACCCCAAATCCAAAAGTACAATATAAGGCTTGTATATAAGCTGGCTGTTTACAAATAGGCTTACTTGTTTCTAATTGATTCTTTTTTTTTAAATGATAACAATTTAACGATTTTACAGTTCCTTCAATTGTCATGACCAGGGTCATGAGGTGGCACCCCAGAGCCCATCCCCAGAATTCACAGGATGCAGGCAAGCATGTAGTATGTAGCATGTAGCTGGTATGCCAGTCCGTAGCAGGATTCTTGTCCAGTCCTGTAATTCCACTTTGTCTACTTATCACTCATGGTTTATTAGGTGTTCGCTGGTTGAGCCGGAAGGTTCCAGGCTACACAGACCAAAATGACCAATCAATCATGCGAGGTCCATTCACGACACTGACGCCATTACACTTTAGGCACACTGCCTTTGTGAGCCTGTATTGACTTTAGCACTCAGTGCAGTCATTGTTAGCCTCCTGCCAGGCTGTGGGCTTTCCACCTCTCGTCGGCTGACAGGCTGCTGTTCAGGCTGAAACTGGAGCCGGTGGAGGCGCAGCACTGATCTGCAGTCGTTCAAGCGGTGATTATGAGGCCTGGGGCTTTTCCTGATGATAGCATTGAGAGCGAGCCACAAACACACCCAGTGTCCACCCTCAGAGGAATGGAGATGGGGGGAAGGTTAGCTTAGACAGCTGCTAACTTTAGCTTTTTGTGCGTCTTTTGAATATAGGGTAAAAGTGCAGATGGCCGACTGCCACGCACAAATGTTATTGTGCTCACAGCTTATAGCTAAATACAGCACTGGCAAATAACAAAGAGTTAAGGTACACAGAAAACCTGGTGTTCAAATCTACTCGTACAGCCGGATTAGTCCTCAATAAATGTTTTATTCGCTGTTACAGTAGCAGATGCGACCTTCCTGTGACCAGTGGTAACTTCGCACTAACAATATGTGTAAAAAACACTGAGGATTATTGATACATATGGTCTATAAAGTTTTTCTATCATTTATATTCAGTATTTGGATTGGATGAACCGTCCAGTTGTGGCCGACTCTCGGTCATTTGATGGATCGTCGCTCTCCACACATTTCTGTCTTTCATCGATGTGATCCATGAAGTATTTCGGCAGGATGGTGGAATAGTTTGCCATTGCTTTCTCCACCCCTACCCATTTATCCGGGCTTGGGACCGGCGTGCAGCCGTTTCCAGTTACACGGCTGGGGTGTTTTGCATACACAGGTCATTGACAATTTAGAGACACCGATTAACCTAACATGCATGTGTTTGGACTGTGGGAGGAAACCGGAGTACCCGGAGTAAACCCACATAGACACGGGGAGGACGTGCAGACTCCACACAGAAAGGATCCAGGCCGCTCCACCCTGGGATTGAACCCGGGACCTTCTTGTTGTGAGGCAGCGGTGCCGCCCCACCGAGCCCCTGTGCTGCCCATTCAATATTTAAATCTTTTAAAATTAACAAACGATACAGTGGAGCTATTTAATGAAAAACAACACCCCAAAGAAGTCAAGTTTAATTAATTACATTTATTTATATAGCGCTTTTTACAATGGAGCATTACCTTATTCCTTAGCTTATACCTTAGCTTTACAATATTATATTATCTTAAAAGGTCAATCCGAACTTGAACAAACATATGGCGACAGTGACAAGGAAAAGCTCCCTGAATGTAGAAAGAAGAAACTTCGGGAGGACCAGTACTCAAAAAGGGAGTCGTCCTACAGGAACAACCCCAGATGGTGCGCCAATACATCGCAAAGCCCAAACGACTGTGGGAGGAAACCGGAGTACCCAGAGTAAACCCGCGCAGACATTGTGAGGACATTTAGACACCGCACAGAAAAGGACCCACCCTGGGATTGAACCCGGGACCTTCTTGCTGAGAGGCAGCGGCGCTACCCACCGAGTCACCGTGCTGCCCGACAGTTAATAATGTAAAAGATTTGAGAGACCAGACAGCTATGATATCTGATAGGGAATAGCATCAATCTGAGACCCTTTTCAGTTATTTAGGAATGAGCAGCAGGTGTTCCGAAAGTGATTCTCGGCTCTTAAATCACAGTGCAATTGATCCACTTGTGTAAAAAAGAGCATCTCGTTTTAGCGTCTCCTTAACAAACCATGGAGCACGTCTCGACTCTTACAAGTTAAAGTGCCCAACAAATGACGAGTGGGGAGACAAACTTTTCAAATCAATATTCCACAAACGTTATTGTGGTACATGTGCTAAGTGGGCTTTCACGTCTTTTTAAATGACCAGAGATGTTTGTTGCTCAGAATTTGCGACTTCTGACATCACCCATTCTTGCCCTCCCAAGAACCAGGGATTTACCATAAGATTTAGTGCCTTCAGAAAGAAAATCTTCTTAAATGTTATTTTTTTTCTCTTAACTTCATTGCTGTGGAAAAAGATAGAAAAAATATTCTTCTAGTAAACCATAATCATTCACAGTTACAATTATTACATCTCCAAGCACCAGATATCCAAGTCGCAAGTAATCTTGAACACGTTATTATCCTTAGCTGGTTGTTTTTAACTTTATGAGGCCTTGTCTTCGGCTTCCCAACTCTGACCAGTTTAGTTATTGGAAATAAGAGCTGCGGACTTTCAATTCTTGTTGGCATCTTGCTGTCTTCTGAGCGGATTGAACTGAATAATGGCAAATAAAAAGTCAAATTTGTCTCATGCCATATATTGTAAGCTGTGAAACGCAACAGTTGCATCCAAGTCGACTCTTATTGCCTTCTTAGTGTTTGTCTCAAGTTCTCATCCACCTGACCTTAGCGCACAAGGGTTCGAAACCAAGCTAGCCAGTGTGATCTCAAATTCTTCTTAGGGTCCTTCATTTTTCGAGAGTTGAGTTCTTTTGGAATTATTGCGCGCTTGTCTTCCAGACCTCTCAGCTACGATTATGGCATCTGAGGAGCCAGACGGGGAGAAATCAAGGTGCTCAGGCTTTCATTCCGCAAAAGTACACTCGTCCACAGACCTGGAGAGCTTAACGAGTTTCTCCTAAAGTAGCTCGCACAAGTCCTTAATCAGGCGATGCTGTGAAATTGGGTTTAATTACCTCCTAGCTCTTAGAGGACCTTTATCCTAGATGACGAAGTGGATACCTTGAATACATCGACTGACACCTGCAGGAGAGCTCTGATTGCATACCTGAGAGAAGGGCTTGCTTTGAGCTGTATAACAATAGCAGCGTAAATTAAAGATCATAAATCATATACTATTCATAAGAAGCTCCTTCCAGGCCTTTTCTATTGGCCGGCTGCCCTTCCCCCATTAACGCTGGTGTGTGCAGACCTCAGGAGCTTGGTCCTGTCGTATTCTGATGAGCATCACGTTCCAGGCTGCTGCATTAAAAACTGATACCCTTGGCATGGCCAAATGCTCTTCCTCGACCCCCATCGAGAAGCGCCATTGTCTGCTACAGTTTCACCAGATGGTTTGTACCAGATCGGCTGAAGTATCAGTTTTACACTGGAGCAGCCACTGGGAATATCCTCTCCAGCAATTAACTTTGGTAACAATCGAGAAACTGATGGTACTGTCCTGCTCCTTTGTTTTCTAAAGATGCCTTCTGCATAGGGTTGTTATTATGTGCCGCAGAGCACACGACGGTCCACTAATGAGCAAGTCTGAGTGTACTATTAAAGAGAACCGTACCGACAGAGAAAGAAAAAAAAAAAGAAAAAAAAAAAAAGAGAGAGACCAAGGAGAAGGAGAACGAGGGCTAAGCAGTTCTTCACGGCTGCATAGGCTCTTGATGATAATTTGAGGTGGGCAAGGTGTGTCAGCACCTATCAGTCTTTCTAATTACAGACTCCGTACACGTCTTTCATAGGACCAGCGTCCCACAATACCATTAAATACACACTCCCACATGTGCACACAGAGCCATTGTGTAGCCTTGTTGACTCGGTTGTGAGTACGCAGGAAATGTCCTTGCTATATTGACACTGGAACGTGCCCTTGCCTTTATGTCACCCTCCCGCATTGTGTTTCCTATGCAATGCTACTGCCAAGCCTCAGAGCTTCCAGACATATCCAAGTTATCTTTCGAACCTTCCCAACTTCCTGTCATGAAAACGGCTTGGTGGATCCATTTGACGTAGGTCCTTGACGTAGCTGTCTATCCAGTCAGGTAACAATGGCCAAGGTCAATTAGAGGAAGTTATAAGAGGGAGTTAATGGTTCAAGCGTGATGGACTTTTTTTATTCAAAGACAGAAAGCGCTTTTTAGGGCCACGTTTGAGACTTCGATGGTGCTGTTCAGGGAAATGGAGCACTTTTCGTTTCCCTCAGCATGATACAACTCTTACTAAAGATAAATAGATGATGTCTTTCCAGCGTTATTCTTCAGGTTCCACTGCGTTTTTTGACGTTATCAGTTCCTATTCTTGGAATTAAGAACCAAGCACTGTAGCTCGGTTCATGTGTTTGGGCTTTCTGGATCTGTTCTTTTCCCGTAAGACATTAGAAAGTTCTTATTTCCAACCGATGGGGTATTCCAATGGACGCCCAAAAACAAGCACTGTTCCAAAAAGAAGGTCCCGGGTTCAAATCCCAGGGTGTGGAGTCTGCATGTCCTCCCCATTTCTGTGAGGGTTTACTCGGGGTACTCCGATTTCCTTACACAGTCCAAAGACATGTGTGTTAGGTTAATTCCTTACTCTAAATTGGTATTGACTTGTGTGTATATGTATGACTGGTGTTGAGATGAACTTGTGTATGGATATAACCCTGTGTGTGTGTGTGTCAGTGAGGTGGCCACTGATGCCGATAGCAACGTTAAAGAAGCCAAATAAACAAACAAACAAGCCACATTTTAAGCAATTGTCTGGGCTGTTTGGGGTGGGACTGGATCTGTTGGTAAGTGAACTGAAGCACTGCTGACTGGTGATTTTAGACTCATGGTAGTCTGTGCAGTGAAAAGGCCCATGTTAACCATCCATAACCCATAAGCATTAACAAGCAGATGCCATGATGGTCAAATAAGACCACAAGACTCAATGCCCTTGATTGGGTTTCGGTACCAGGCATTTTTGTGGTGACTGGGCTCCAGGACCAGGACGTTGAGCTGGACTTTTCACTCGACCCAGCACAATGATGGACAGCGCAACGATCCCACCAAATCATCCTGGCAATTACAAGAGGTTCCAGACAGCGTGGCCATTTCACGCTTTTCAAAAGATTTTTACAGATCTGCTTACAAAGCAGATGGAGAAACGATCTGCGACTTTCCAATCACTGGCAACTAACAAACCTTCTCAATGCTTTGGCTTCTGAGAATTTCTTTCTGGCCCATAATGCATTTCACAGTGTACTTATTAGTGCGCCAGCCATGTGGAAGGCAGAATAATGACACCATGGAGGAAAAAGACTGCAAGGACCATTAGCTAAGTGGAGCAGCCCAGGCACAGGAAGCAGAAACAAACACAAACACACGCTGGCTGCACAATAACTTTTTCAAGTTGTACTTTTTTAAGAACTGTTCTTCACAACAGAGTGGAAACACAGAGCTTTGTGGTTATGAAGTCCAGCAGTCACTAAACGGAGCCGATTATTCCTCTGCTCTTTGGTTACAAAGCAGGCTCTCTATTTAACTCCGTGACTCAGAATCCAGTTCACGAACTGAGGTCAGCGCATACACACTCACACATGGGCACAAAGAATCAGCCTTTTTAACTGTTTTACACTCTCATACAAGTCATGCATATGGTCTCAGAGATGGCCACGGTTGACAAAATTGGACGCGATGGGGCAAACGTTCAGCGTTCAAGAGTAAAGTTCAAGATTCCTCTAAACCAGCTGTCTTCTTTCTGCTTGCACTGGCAAGGATTCCAAAGACAGGATTCCCCTGTTGCAAATGAATGTGCGAAACCTCTGGTTCTCCGCATTTGCTCATAAATTGTGTATTCCTCTCGCCCAAGTCAATATAATAGATACAAGTACGTAACAATCATCCAAACAAGTCTTATCAAATGAATAAGTTATAATAGAAAAGAAAAATCTCTCCTTTAACTCCAGGCTGATGCTGTGGATCCATGAGCACAGAGCAGAGGCGGGAGCAGAGTGTCAGTCATGTACTGGCTTGCTTGTTAGCTCACAACTGGACTAGAGACCATTCTAACTTTTTGTGTAGTTGCTTGGGTTCGTGAGTAAAACCTTACACTTATTTATAGCATGCTGCATGGTGTAAGTGGTCTGGCTTTAACCAAGACAGGGTCATAAGAGGCACGTTTGATTTCAGGGGCGGCATCCTTTGAAGGACTCGGTCTATGCGTTCTACTAAGGCCTGTTTTTCGTACTCGGCGTGAAAAGCGCTATATAAATACATTTTTAATGATTGATGACAATACATTTAGTCGTTTGGCTGCCACCAGGCTGGGTGATATAGCAGTTCAACCAGTACAGCTGTGTCAATTTCCCATACGGTAGGGATTTTTTTTTTCAAATATCTCCACACTGGTGCATAGTAGAAGCACAGCTCGTACAAGCCAATTAGGCAAGAAACTATCGATTTTTTCTTCTTGAGTACAACGACATCGCTGAACAGCAGGCTGGATAAGCTCGCTAGCTACCCAGTTAGCATAACATTCACCAAAACCTAGTCTGTTAACAACCGGGAAAGGCCCCGAAGTAAGGACGACCACATTACAAATGCATTTTCTCTCCAGATGGGTTCAGAGCAATGATTAACCCCAAAAAGGCATCTCTTTTTTAAGCTCAGTTTTAATAGATTGGAGATAATAATAAAAACGGTTTATATTCAGCAACTGTTTCCTGCATTCTGATTTGTGTATTTCTGTGGGGAGAAGTGAACCCTATATTAATCAAAGTTAACCTTATCCAGAGTGACTTACAATTTATACTGTCTTACAATCCAAGCAATTGTGGGTTAAGGATCTTTTTCAAGGACCCAACTGTGGCAGCTTGGCACAGGTGGGATTTGAACCCTGTACCTTCTGGTCCAGAGTCCAGTACCTTAAACACTAGGCTACCACAGTCCCAAGTCATAAGCTACAAAACTGGCTATAATTAAAGTAGCCATTAATAGCAGCTTATGACATTCAGGTGACGCAGCATATGGGGCCTGGGTTTGAGCCTTCCAAACGGGTCTGTAGTCAAATACAGACAGAACTGTGTCTGTGAAGAGTGTCCTATCCAGCCCTAAAATGGATTGGCTTCCCAAAAAGTTTACACTCATGCATGCACAATATCGAAACTGTAGATCAAAATACCTTTTACATAAATGGTGAGGTCTTGAAGAAATGTGTTTTATTCGATTTAAATAAAGAAACAGTACCATTCAAAACTTTAAATGCACATTCTAATTCTGTGGTTTTTCATCATAACCCAAAAAAGTGTTAAACAAATCAGAATATGTTTTATATTTTAGATTCCTCAAAGTAGACACCTCTTGCTTATATGACAGCTTTGCACATCTTGGTTTTGTTAGTCAGATTTATGAGGTAAACACCTGGAATGGCTTTCAGTTAACAGCAGTCATTTCTTGAATCTCTTGCCTTCTTAATGTATTTGAGACCATCAGATGTGTAATGAAGTGGTAGAGTTGGTATACAGTAAATAGCCCTATTTGAGTAATCATCATTAGTTTTAGAAATGAACATCAGAAAAAGAAAAAAGAACTTTGAAAGTATCCTTAAGTGCAGTCACAAAGACCATCAAACTGGCTCTCATCAGGACCGCCCCTGGAAAGGAAGCCCAAGAGAAATCTCTGCTGCACAGGATAAGATCCTCAGAATTACCAGCCTCCATAACACACCGCAAGTTAACAACACCCCCAGATAAGAGTCCACCTAAATACTCAAGTTCAAGTAGCACACATATCTCAACATCAACTCTTCAGGACTTTATGGTCATATTATTGCAAAGAAGCCACTTGCAAAGAAGCCACTTCTAAGAAAGAATAACAAGAGAAAGAGAATGGCTTAGGCCAAGGAATGGACACAAGACCAGTGGAAATCCCTAAGTCCAAATATGAGATTTTTGGTTTCAAACACCACGTCTTTGTAAAATGCAGAAAAGGTAGCAGATGGTTCCTACATGTCTAGCTCCACCGTGAAGTATGGAGGAGGAAGTGTGACAGTATGGGCGTGCTTTTCTAGTGACACTTGGTGATTTAATGAAAATCCATGGCACACTTAAGCAATACGGCTACCGCAGCATTCTGCAGCAACGTGCCATCCCAACTTAGCGGTACCATCATTGGTACAATGACCCCAAAAACATCTCCATGCCGAGCTGTTACTCAGCCTGCGCCAGGGCACTCTCACCGCTGCAGACTATGCCCTACAATTTCGCACCCCCACAGCCCAGTACTGATTCCCACTTTCAGATTCGATATTAGGGCTAAAATCCGAACTCGCTGGTCAGAATTCTGACCCAACTTTGGACTAGTTGATCAAATTTTGGCCTCTCGCTCTCTGCCGATACCCGCAGTCTGTTTTCTCTGGGTTCCTCTGTTTCCAACCCTGTACCCATAGAGATCAGCATTACCAACCTGACCCCTGAGGAACATCACCACCGTTTCAGGCAGCCAGATCGGCACCATGGTCCTGAATGTACTCTCGCTCCACCATGTAGGTCTGCCGCAGCACCGGGTAAATTCATGGAGAAACCCCCCCCGCCGGGTGAGTACGGAGCTTTCTTACTCATCCTTCGTATTACTTTTGAAGCTTCATTTGCCTCAAAAGGTGTTATGTCACCGCCGTCAACGGGAAACCAATGGGTTTGGGGCTCCTGGAAAACCTTCGTACGGCTCAGTGGTACACTGAGCTAGATTTACGTAATGCTTACAATCTGATATGTATTGGGGGATGAATGGAAGACTGCCTTTAGTACTAGCACTGTTCACTATGAATATCTGGTAATGCCCTTCGGCTTAGATTAAAAGCCGAAAATTCGCGAATCTCCTAAACCCTCGTCAAGCTTGGTGGGCACTTTTCTTTACTCGTTTTAATCTAGCCATCTCCTACCGTAGAGAACAAGAATACTAAAGCAGGCCATGGACCATCCAGAGGATCCTAAACCCATCCTGCCAGCCACTTGCTTTCTGGGGGCAATACAATGTTCTTTCGAGCAGGAATTCGATCAAGCCCTTTCTCGCATGCACCCACCGCCAGGTTGCCCTACTGACAGGAAGTAGGTTCCTCCAGGCTTTCGTGGTCGACTCATCACTGGACTCACACACTCCAGTTGCTGCCGTCTCCTTACTGGTGGAAGGCTATGCAGAAGGATATCCATGAATTCTCCTGCCCCGTCTGCACCCGACACTGCGGGTCAGCTATGTCCTCTGCTTATTCCTCTACGCTCATGGATTTTGTGACGGACCTGCCTCCCTCACAAGGGTTTACCACCATCTTCACCATCCTGGATCGATTCTCCAGAGCTGTCAGGTACATCCCTCTACCCAAGCTGTCTACTGCATTCGAGACGGCGAAACTTCTCTTTACCAAGGTATTCACGCTCTTTGGGAACCCAGAAGTCCACCCAGAGCGGGGTCCCCAGTTCATCTTCTTGATTTGGTCAAGTTCGGGGTACCTGTGAGTCTAACTTCTGGTTATCACCCGCAATCTACCGGTCAGTGTGACACGTTCACGCTACCTGCTCAGCGGACCACACCCCCTCATTATCACATACTGAATCACCATCATACTAATCACACACACCTGTTTGTCATCACCACAGATATTTAAGCTCCTCATGTTCACTCATTCAGTTGCTGATTTACTCGGTTTATCCCTGTTTTGAAGCGCTTTAGCGTATTATATCGGATTGCTTACTCACTGCGTTTTGACCCTGTTTCGCCTCTCGATTTTGCCTTTCGCCCAGCCCTCTGGATTATCCTCTACGTCTCCGTGTATGACCTTTGCCTGTTCTCCGACTGTGAGTTTTGTCTGCCGTCTGTTTGGTTTCCTATTAAAAGTTGGTGCTACGATAACCGCTTTTGGCTCCGCTCCTTGCACTCGCGTGACACTGCCCTGTTGCGTGGCGATTTGCGTCTTGCTAATGAAGTTACCGCTTGTTACCTCGGGAACCAATCCAGCATCCATGTGTATTAAGTCTTTATCACTTACCCGTTTTCGATGCCATGCTAATTCTAATGTGTGTGAAATCTGGTGTTTTCTGTTTGGTTAAAACCCATATAAAGTGTCATTATTGGTTCTAATATCCGTTTCCTAAATTAAGTGTTTTGTTTTTGACCATTTCGTTTTAAGGAAATCCCTAATGTCACCATCTATGGTTCATTGCATGATTTATTAATCTTGTTTGTGTTATGTTTGTATATAATATATAGCATACTTCATTACGAAATGCTGATAGGCTAATATGCACTCCCTCACAAGAGGTGGCTGGTTTAAATCCACCGTAAACCATTTTTTCTTTGAGTTTTCCTTATTCGGAGACTGAACTATTTTCATTCCATACAAGCACGTACAAATAATGTGTAAAGTCATTTAGAAAAAAAGTAAACCAAGCAAGAACAGGCCATTTAATTAGTTGATTTATTATAATAGAAAATCACTGTCTAATCCACAGTATGAAAACTTTCAACCACATAACTCTTCTTCTACCGTTTGACATTCAGTCAATATAACAGTGCCATCTCTAGGTAAAATGCGGCAATACAACAGCTAAAAAAAATAATCATGGAGGAAAGGAGAAGAAAACGTATATTCACATACCAAAATGAAAAACCGAATACCTCCTTAACGAACGAATATCCAAACGCCCAAATATTTAGATCCAGCCCTAACTGCAACTTTCTTTATAGAAAAACAGCCAAGGTTTTACTTTAGGTTAATGGCGTCCATTACAATGGACATCATGTGTTTTTAAATTTTATGTTTTATTGTACAAAAGACCAATAAAAATCTGTTGTCCATCAGAATACACCTTTACCTGTTCGTGCTCGCGTCGCACCTGTTTCTGTTTTGCCGCGGATTGTTATTTTCCCCCGCTTCCTTCGGTTTTGTTTACTTTTCCGCCCGTTCCGCACATGGTGCTTTGTTTTGGTTTCCACGGTGACCTATTGGTTTGTTTCTCTCCCGTCACTCCCCCCCCCCCTTTATTTCGCACACCTGTTTGCAGTTCCTTTGGTGTTGATTATTTAAGCTCGGCGTTCACGTTTCTGTTCGCTGGTTCATTGTTTGATTTTCCGTTTGTTTGACGTGCTCCGCCTAGTTATCTTTAGAGTTTACTTTGATGTTTTTCACTTTTTCTGTTGCGTTTGTTTCTGGTTCTTAAGCTCCTGTGTAGTATCCCTGTTCGTTAAGTCCATGTCTGTTTAGTTTGGTTTTGGTTAGCGTTTAGTTCTGATCTTTCGGCTCCTACACCGTTCCGATCGTTCTTATTAATTTTATTTCCTTTTGTTTCTTTTTTTTCTTTCTGGTTCAGTAAGTCTTTAGTTTAGCTCGGCAATCTTCGAGGCCAGGTTGGATCTCCCTAAAAGCCGCGAGGCCCTTGCTCAGAGTGAAGGACTTCATCAGGTCACCGCTTCTGGGACAGGTGTCGTCTGGTGCCTTGACGGTGGCTCTGCATTTCCAGAGGCAAGATCGGATCTCCCTAACAGCCGCCAGGCTCCACCTCAATCAGAACCTGCTTCGACATGTCGCCGGACTTGGGGGTCCTCCCCTTTTGTTTTCGCTTCTGTCTGACCATCCTTATGTTATTCAATAAACTTCTTTATGTTTTATTTAGGTGCTTGGCTGTCTGTGGCTCATGCATTTTGGGCTCCTGGGGGATCACTAGGACCCCCTATGCAACATTACCCACCAATCAAACAACAGCTTAGCACTGTCCACTGCTTTGGGAACAAAAAAAAGCACACTGACGTTAGCAATGGCAGCAATCTCGCCAAGGAGGCAAAGGGTTCATTTCAATTAATTTTACATGATATTTTTCTTAATGCTATAAGCTTATTTTACTCTTAAGGGTTGGTTTGTGAAATAAAAAGTTAAACATTAGTTGTAAAATCTGAAAGTTAAATGCAGGATCTTTTTTTATCTTGTTGTCCATTGCAGTGGACAGTGGGTCATATGTATATAATTGAGGCATGTTTTTAGTGCTGCTGTTAAAACTGTACTTTGCCACTGCAGTGTATACAGACAAATAATCTGTTAAATATAGTGTAAAATAAGATTTAAAATATATATTCTACACAGTATTACACAGCACTTGAAGTGCTTCAGTTAACTGACACCGTAAACATATCAGAAATTGAAAGCTTGGAAAGTGACGATGACGATGATTATGATAATGAAAATACAGAAAGTGCAAGACTCAAGAGTAGGTGAACATAGCTATCTGTTAAAACATGCAGGGAAGCCATCAGCAGCAAGAAAATGGGAAAGACCAAATTTGCCCATCACTCCAAGAGGAACCAATAAGGAAAGACTCTGAAACAAAACTGTTGTGATTTTAAGAGCTTTTTAAAATGTTGTTTTCAGATGTAACCATAACTAATTTCTCCTTGTTTTATGTTATATACGCTATTTATTTATAATGAGAGGTGTTCTCAAAACTTAGTAGTTTTAGTATATGTATAGCAGTTTTAGTTTATGAACCAAGTTTATGCTAATGAACACAATAAACCAATAATAAAAACAAACTATAAAACTATTCAGATTATATAGCATTGCTTTACAACTGTTGAGAAATACCGGCCAATGCAGTGGACATTGTAATAAATGGCAATAAAAGTATTATATTTGATTTTGTTTGGTTAAGATAAGGGTTAGGTACAGCATTGATTAACTTCTATTACGATTAAGATACTATTCTAATATTCACAAACCAATTATTCATATTATTTAAGATAATTAGATAAATAGGTACATAGAAATAAAATTACATGAATAAGTCGGTGTACAGGTGATCGTGACGCTCATTTCTTACTTTTGCATTTAAATCATTTCGTGGACTACTTAATCCATTGTTATAAGCTATATACAAAAATATTTTTGGATTCCACACTACATTTTAAATCTAATGTTAAATTGCTGACAAAGCAAGCTGCGATGATCCAGTGCACATGCACTCAGTGTTGGTGCTATGCAAATGCAGGCTATAAAAGATGCTCACATTTACATATACTGTTTGGACACGTGTTGACTCACATTCCTTAGTAAATAGCAAACTGAACTTTAAGTATATGATTTACTGATTTACATTTTACAGCAGAAATGTCTCCTAAATGTTGTAACATCCGTACATTGTCTTAAATTTGGTGAGTGCATGCTTAAGGCTCAAAGATGCACCATGACTGTAATGAGTGTAATATGTGTGGTCAACCTGACAGCTTGGCTCAGAGTTCAGGGTCATTTATAAAGCGAAAACAGAAGATTGTCATGACAGACTTCTGTTTGACCAATGTAACCGTCTTCATTACTCAGTCTGGCATCAGCTATGAGACCAAATGGCCCAATTGTGACAATTTGCCACCACTAAAGCCATGACAGGCATGGAGCCCAGATAAGACCAGTAAAGCTGCCACAATGCATAAATCAAATATTATTTTATTCCTAATTATACTCATTTGATAGCACAGTCATAGCTAAATGACCTGATAAGGGATTTGGATTTGGGAACAGCGGATGCAAAACTACATGGTTCAAGACTGAAAGGATCTGGATTGCAGTACGTTTTCTGTTTTTTCGAAACTATTTATAAATGTTTGATTAACTCGTTTAAGCAAGTTGAAAACCTCCATTTCTTCACAGACATTGTATTGTACAAAGAAGACCACAATTACATACTACGTGTTTAACCAGAAAGGTTAACAGATGCCAGTGCAGGTTAACAGCAGCCAACGCACCACTGTTTCTGTACCGGAAGTGCAGAGTGAAGGACTGGTCTCCCTGCTCCTTCTCCTCGACCCCACAGCAGCCTTTGATACAATTAACCACAACATTGTGATACACCGTCTAGCCTGTATTGGTCTTTCTGGTAATGTGCTGGCATGGTTTATATGGTTTCTTTTTGACCAACATTACTATTGGCATGCACCAGTCTGCAAATGTGTGTTATGGTTTTCCTCCAGGATCTGTTCTTAGACCTTTAATTTCACTATTTACATAATGCTACATTGGTGACATACTCCGAAGACATGATATAAAATTCCATTATTATGCTGATGACACTCAGTTGTACCTTCACTTTAAACCATTTGACTCTTTTCCCCCTGCATGTCTGATGTCATGTGGCTCTGAACTCAATCACTGGCTCAGGATTAACTTTATTTTACAGCTAAATGTGGCTAAAACCGAACTCATATTCTTTGGTTTTAAGTCCATTATTGTTTCATTTAAGACAGGTTTTCTCCGGCTGTGCAATACCACTATTAGCTCTAGTGAAGCGGTTTGGAAGCACGGTGGATCGGTGGGTAGAACTGCTGCCTCACAGTAAGAAGGTCCAGGGTTCAATTCCAGGGTGGACCAGCGTGGGTCCTTTTTGTGTGAATATGAAGATCTATTCTTCAAACCAGTGTTACACAGTCTCTGATTCACTGCATCAGCATGAACAGCCATATGAGAGTGATTGTCAAAGAAAGAGCAATAAACTAATAGTTACTTAATATCACAGATCTCTTCACAGAGAAGGAACTGGTGGAGTGTGCTGTGCTTAAATAAATAAAGCTGGCTGGTGTGTTCATTACCAGATGAGTTAATCATTCTAAATAATTAGAGTTTCAGTAGCTAATGTTTCTTTCAGACTGTTTATGCTGTGACAAAATAAAATTAGTAATTAGTAATTAGTAGTATTACTACAGAATGACTACAGTATTCACAAGGCTTGTCCAGTGTTATTCAAGATGATTAGTACATGATTAAAAAGAGTTTGTGTCTAGGTATAAAATCACTGAGATAAGAATGTTCCACACAGATGTGATCATCACTGTATAGTCATTTAAGACCTATGGTATAACAGGCAGAATACAGGACCATAAGTAAGTGCTTTAAAATTACACAGGAAACCCAGCTTGTCTTCACTACCATTAAAATGCGGTGACGACATAAAGTGTCAACGCAATTAATTAATGACGGTGGAGTATTTTAGTGAATCAAATGATCAAACATCCCTCCGCAGTACTGCGCTGTTCATTCATTAAACTCAAACTCCTCCCAGGGAACAGAGCAGCACAGTATGAAAAATCTGCTTTGAAGCCCCAGACACTAAGTCACTAAGACACTGACTGAAGCTTATGAATCTCAGGAAGGCTATGAACTAAATTTGTGTGTGTGTGTGTGTGTGTGTGTGTGTGTTAAAACAATAGAACCAAAGCCTAAAATGCCAGAACCTAAAATATTAATTTGAGAAATGCCATTGGATTTGTAATTTTTGAGCCATATCCAGATGCATAGGCTTCACTGGCAGTGAATGAAGTGTGGGTGAATGTATTCTGCACAGCAAAAATCTTGTTTTATTGGACAGTGTGATGCTTGGCATGGTTTCTCTCATGATGGTTGTTCAAGTTATCAAAGTTAATTAGTAGTAAGAAACATGACTGAATTCCCAAACTTCAAGTAGTCAGTGCCAGTAAGTCATACCATTTTCCTGCAAAGCTAAAAACAAAAGATACAAAGATAAAAGCAACAAGATGTATCATAATGTAAAATAGCTTTGTATTAGCAGCTAATTGCAGGTCCACTGGGGACAACCCTTTGTCAGATGTTTATATGGTATAATCAAGCACAGTAATTATATTAGCAGTCCATAAGTTTTTTTTGCTTTTTATTAACAAGTACATCCAGTTTAGGACTTAAAAATTCTTCTTTAGGACTTCTGCAATTTACCTCGGCATGCTGGATATGGGTTTTTTTTTTTTTTTTGGGGGGGGGATCTTGACTGATGGCAACCCATTCTTGCCTTATCAGTGAACGGAGTTGATCACAGTTTCTGGGTTTCTGTTTCTCCTTCCATGTTTTGAAGATTAACCACAGGTTCTCAATGACATTGAGATCTGGGGAGTTTCCTGGCCATGGAACCAAAATTCCAAGGTATTGTTCACCGAGGCACTTGGTTATCACTTTCCCTTTGTGACGTGGAGCTCATGATGGCAAAAGCATTGTTCATTTCATAATTGTTCCTGGATTTTTGGGAGAAGTTGTTCTTGGATGATCTTTCAACAGAGTGGATTCACTATTGGCATGGCACAGGACAGGACTTTTCCTTGGTTTTCCAGATGCCTCAAACAGTCTAAGGGAACTTATTCAAAGAAAATACCTTTACCCCAGTCCTCTGCAGTCCAATCCCTATGTTTCCTGCAGAATGTCAGTCTGACTTTGACGTTTTTCTTGGTGAGAAACCACCCTTCTTGACACCAAGCCATCCTCCAAAAGCCTTCGTCTCACTGTGTGTTTAAATGAACTCACACCTGCCCTCTGCCGTTCCTGAGCCAGTTCTGCAATGTTAGTGACCCGATCTCGAAGCTGCGTTGAATTGTTGATCGGAGCACAACTTAATGCTGTCATTAATCAGTGCATATATATGGTCATTGCCAACAATGTAGTACATCTATGAGAAATCCACACAGATCAGGGACAAGTAAAGATCAGGTCACATAAATGACCATATGATCATTTTAAATTGGTCATATCCCTGGATAGGTACAATGTTACAACCTATTTGTTTTCTCATATGAATAATTTTAATATGCTGCTAACAAATGCAAGATATGTCAAAAGGACCCACCCACTCTGGGCCATTACTGGCTTAATCTTGTGTCTGTCAGAAACAATACCACCTGGGTTCTCTGTTGAGGCACATTTCAAATATGATAACCTTAAATTATCATAGAACCCATCCACCCCAACGTATAATACACCTACACATATGCTTAACAGTTGGCAAGCTCTTCTATTCTCGACTTCGGAATGCCTTTAGCCTGTGTATAAGTAAATCTCATACATGCTCGAAAGATAAGACAATAACACTATGGAAACTGTGTCCATATCTTGGTGTTAAAACAAATACATTTCTTAAATGCAGTTCTTCTCGATGCCATTCATATCACTGCCTCCACTTCCACCTGTGCCAAGTTATTTCCATTTGATGAACTGTGTTTGTATTAGTATGTTTGTGTCTAGTTGCATTGGCGTGTCGGAGGCTACCTACATAGGACTTTGTGCCATAGGTTGACGTTCACTGGATAAAAGTGTTTGTAATCTACAAGGATCATACATGAAAGTGTGGAATGAACAATACAACACTGACAAGTGCTACAAGAATCATAAGAGGGCTTTTAATAGGGCCGAATGAAGTGTTGCTTAATATTGATGGTGCTATCAAACATTTGCACATTTCTGTCATTATTTCATTGGTTCCAGTATTCAGAGACCAAACAATCGGTCCATTTAAATTGCAGAAATGGGTCAATTGTATGCTGATTCCCTGCAGAGGTTGTCTTAATTTATTTTCATGTAGAAAGCCAACACAAGCCATTTGGCAAAGATGTCTAAACGTTTCAGAAAAAATGTAATTGTACTAAAACTACTCTTAACTCTATACTACACTGCTCATAAAATGTTTCGAGATATATTATAATACAAAAATGAATATAAAAATGTATATAACATTAATTCATTCATTCATTCATTATCTTTCGCTAAATCCACACGGTACTCTGGGTGCAAGGGCAGGAACAACCCTAGACAGGAAGCCAATCCATCATAGGGCACACACACACACTCATGCACAAAGTCACACACTAATGGTCACTTTAGAAACACCAATTAACCTAACACACATGTGGACTGTGGGAGGAAACCGGAGTACCCAGAGTAAGCCCACACAGACACAGGGAGGACATGCAGACTCCACACAGAAAGGACCTAGGCTGTTCCTCCCTGGGATTGAAGCTATGGTGCTACCCACCAAGCCACTGTGCTGCCCATTAATATAATATAATATAAAAAAATTCAAAATGATATACAGTCGAATCCGGTTAATTGAACCATCGGTTAATTGGACCAGCCACTTATTCGGACCAAATCCTAAAGTACCGAAACAAAAATCCTATTATATACACGTGTAAAGCTATTCGCTTATTTGGACCCAAATTCTGCTTAATTGGACAAAAGAACATGAGAAGCAAATAAGAAAAAGAAGCCACAAGTCGCCACTTAGCCACTGCAAAGTGGATCAGCGAGATATGGGAGGATTTTGGGATCCCCGGGAGAATTTATGCTTTTATCAAAGTGCAGGAAATCCAAAAAGTTGTGTTGACAAGAGCAAAACCAGCAGGAGGTGACCACGCCCACCACTTTCTTGATTTTGT
>JAUZST010050055.1:0-51640 GCA_034779995.1 Parotocinclus haroldoi | reverse complement strand
TATATATACTCAAGTCTATGGAAATCAAGAGTAATCAATTAACCTAACACCCATGTCTTAGGGAGGAAAGCGGAGCACCTGGTGTCCATGGGGAGGACATGCAGACTCCACACAGGCCCAGGCCTGGGATTGAACATATGCTGATCTTTGCTGTTTTATTTTCAGCAGAGATTACCTTTCAGAATCCATGGTTGCCCAACAGAAGGCCGCCATGATATTAGTGTCTGTATTATTTGAAAGCATGGGATAAAAAAAGTTAAGAATACATTGAGGTCACCTTACTAATGAAATGTTGTTTTGTAGAAAACCTGTAATCATAATTAAATTTGGGGATTTAATAAGACCATGCGAATCAAGCATCAAGAATGTCCTAAACAGCTTCCCTCCTGCTGTCCCTACCCTGGTAATGTCCCATTCAAGTAAACTTAAATCTACTCATACTACATCTACCTCTATATCTACCTAATCATATAATCTCTTTATATGTTTTAATACCAAGTCTGTCACTGATAATAAATTTATTCTGCTTCTAGAAATGTGGGTAATAAACTGAAAAGCTATGAGAGTTAACCCTTTCACAATCATAGAGATTGTACACACATCATTTTAGTTATTTTGACACAAAATTGATCTCAATCTGACAATGAGGTAATTAATACATATTGAAACAAACCTTATTTATATAAAGTCAGTGACATATTGAGTGGTTTTATACATTTTGCTGTAATTTCCAATGCAAAGTATGGGACAAAAATGTGCCTTGGTCCTCAAGGCGTTAAAGTCAAGTTAACATCAACTGAATTTGTACATTCCTGTAAAAACAACAAATCTATGTAGTGGTGCTATCTAGTTCTTTTTTTATTTTTTATTTTGATAGACCTGCATATAACGGATTTTCTTTATTTTTAATCTTTACACTTTTAAAATCTGTCCTACTTTGTGCACTACTATCACTGCTGATGAGAGATTATCGTATCTTCTTATCTTATATCATCATTTAAATTAAACATAAATAAAATGAAGTCACTTTTTTGGGGGTCAAAAGGGATAGGGAAGAAATAAATAGAAAATGACAGTCTGGACAAACTAGTTCATGGTTTTATTTATCCAGATTTGTGTGCCGCTGTCCTCTAAGAACAAACAACTATAAAGTAATCGTATATGGTTTAATCCAATAGAAGAACTTGAAACAGTGGTGCTTTCTGTCTTCTCACTCGGAGGAAAACAAATCAGCTAATTTAATAACAACTTGGTTGGTTAACCAAGACCAGCTGATGTTTTTCTCTAAACTACTCTTTGAACAAGAATATTTTGTCCAAATAGCATCTACTGAACGTGTATAATGCACAATGCATGTAACTGGATAAAGCAGGATCCAAAAAGAAGAAAATCTATTTTTCATTACAACTTCTTGTACAGCTCCTAGGGTGAGTGTATGTGCCCTAAGATGGATTGATGCTCTGTCTAGGGTTGCCTTGCACCCTGTGCTGCTGGCAAGGAAATGGATTGTCTGTTACCCTGCCCAGGATCAGGTGGATCAGAAAGCAAATGAATGAAGTAAACTTGTGTATATTATGACAGTGAAAATGGTACATGTGAAAGGTGCTGCTCTTTATACAACTATCTGTTGTGCAGGGCAAAAATGTGGTTCAGAATGAATGTCATCTGAGCAGAGCTGTACTAATTAGATCAGCTTTACAACATTGCATTATGTCATTAGAATATACATGTGATATGTTACTGACACTAAACTCTCATCCACTGCTGGAACCATAAACAATTATGACAAAATCAAACATCAAAATGTATTTTCTTAAGACTAGAAACTACAGTGACTTTAAATGATTACACACTTTTTTTTTACTTTTCAGTAAAATGAGTGTAATAAATAAACATACTGATGATGTACCATCTAATATAATTCCCTGCTATTGCCTGCTTAAAGACTGCAGTATCATTCATTCTCCACTTGATCCTGGACATGGAAATATTAGTCCACTTACACAGACATACAGAATTTTCACCTTATATTTAAAAAATATGCTTTGTAACATACTATGTAAATAACTGCCCACATACTGAATATAATGTGATGAATGTACCACAACTCTACTGCCACCTGGTGGTAAGGCGGCAAAATAAAACAAAGTTCTGTGATCAAACTCTATGTGCATGAACAGGCTGAAAAATAGAGATTTCATATGAAATCTGAATAATGGTGTTAAGAAATTATACCCAATACTAACTGTGTACCACATTGGCTGGAAAAGAGTTAAGACATTTTTACATTTACGTTATTTAGCAGATGCCCTTCTCCAGAGCAGCTTATAATTAATACAGTCTTACAATCCAAGCAATTGTGGGTTAAGGGCCTTGCTTAGGGACCTAGCTGTGGTAGAGGTGAGATTTGAACCCTGGACCTTCTGGTCCATAGTCCAATACATTAACACCTAGACCACCACAGTCTCAGACAGTGAATAGAAAAATATGTAAGTATATTTTGTGATGATGATGACTGTGGCTTTGTGCTAGTCATACTTCTGGGCTTTTCTTGCCATGGTGAGTGTAGATGCGTCCCATTGGACACTGATGAAGTTGGGTGATTCCAACAAGGACAAAGGAATGCGTAGATATGAGAAGACTCTGGGGAGAAACTCTCCTCTTGATGTTTAGTTGGATTCCGACAGCGAGGGTGTCAGTCTGTCCTGAGGAGGATGTTCTCTGCCTTGGTCTTGAACTTCGCTTGTACCTTGGTCTGCTATTTCCATGATTCTTCTATGACATTAGTATCATGGGTTGGTCTTGCACCATTTCTCACTACTTACAGAGAAGGCCACGTGGAGACTGTCTTCTTCATTTACACTGTATATATGAATGAAGTATATTCAAGGCTCAGGCATCGCAGCAGAAACTGGCCATATCTGAGAAAGGTCAGATATAACACTAATGTTGATGTAAAAGTTGTTCCATCCTGGTCATTTGACAAGTTTGGTAAACTGAAATAACACAATATTTGCATGAAACAAATATAATGTTCCTTACTAGTTGATTTTTGAAAAAGAATTATACGATTTGCCGTGTGCAGTGTTCTAGTAATGAAGGTCTGTGTGTAACTTGTTGAACTTGTTTCGGGGATCTGGCAACTCGGCTTAAACTGACTAAGCATATAAAATTAATCGATTATACGTTGTAATTACACACCAGGGCTCATAAATATTCTAACTTCGAGTTGGTCGAAATACATCGTATAAGTTAAAATGAGTTAGTTAACTTATTTTAAATCTCTTAGTTAGTAATTATTGAGTGTTTTATTACTTTTTATTTCCTGTCTGGAGGTGTTGCCATCGCAATGAGGACGAAGTAAAACGCTGCTTGTTGTGGATGAACTGAGCTAAATCGAGTGTTAGGCAAACCGACCTCTGCTACTTGCGGAAGCTCCCAGCAGTCTGCAGTTTCCTACAACGATGCGAGCTTTTTGGACTGCAGGAAGAGCAAAGAGAGAGAAAAAACATCGCTTTGTATTTACATGCATGCATTGTGCCAGTCCCTGGAGCATGAATTAAGGTAATTAAGGTAGGGAACGTGTGTTTACTCTTTAATCCATGCAGCTTGTTCTGGGCTTTGTTTTATAAAGTGAAAAGTTTGTTTACGATCAGTAATTAGCATCTTCATTGTGTGTTTGAAGTCAAAATTTGCTAAAAGGTGTGAAACGTGATGTGTAACTTATATTGGATTTGCTCTCTATAAAACTGCAAAGAGGTTTAGTGGATATGTTTGATACGATCACTTCTATCTAATTAAGAAGGAATGTTGCCAAACCTGACCAAATTAAGACTAAAACAATTGGGTATTAATATAAACACTAATTAACACTATCACTAAGTAACACTATCAAACATTAACACAACTGCATTTCATTTAATCCAGCATATTCAGAAGTATTAATAATGATCTTAAATGGTTTGATTCTTTTCCCACTTTGCAGAGAAGACCCTTTCTGAAACGACTAAAGCTATTATGGTTTTGTTTTAGGTCTCAGAATTCGATGTATTGCATTGTTTTATACATATCTTAATTTTCAGAGTAAAGGGAAGTCCCCACCCTTTAGATTTCACTGTGGGTATATTTGGTCTTATAGGAAGTAAGCATTATGACTGTGCGTGATTTCCACATTTCGGAAGAAGTGATGACTGAAGACATGGGGTAGAGAAGTAATGCAGGGTTTTTTTCGGAGGGTTTTTCCTTTTTCAGTCCTACGCAGATATTTGTTAAAGAGACCTGCATTCTCATCAGAGACCTTGCAAGACGAACTCAAGAACTAGTTCATTATATCTAGCTTGGACCAGAACTCTCTGGCAATTTAATCAACTATACCTTCTGTATATGGCACTTAGTAGGTATTTAAAGTTACAACCCATCGTACCCATTCATCAATATAAAGATACCAAAGTAAATCAACCATTTGCCAGATGATCGCTGGGGGTGGACCGCCCTCTGCAAAACAGTGACACTGATGTGGCAATGGCATGTTGACGTGTGTTGCACTAGTACAGTACAGTACAGTACAGTACAGTAGTTTTCAGGATTTTTGAAAAGCCTTAATGTCACCTTTGGTTGTAGAATAGATGTGACTCCACCCAAATGATGGTAGAAACTGATTAGGCCCTTGTATGTCCTTTCCACTGATAAGGGATAGAACGTAGCTGACAAATTATTCACGGCAACTGATGTGCTACAGCAGAACTCCAATGGGGATAATACATGTTGATGTGTTGTAGGTGTACTTAATATAGCTATGTGTATTAGGAGTGGTGTCTGTGCAACGGTGATCAGCAACCCTGTTTCTGGAAATCTGTCATCCTGCTGATTTCAGTTTCAGCTCTAAGCAAACAGATCTAATCCAGTAAGTATATGGCTTACCTTAATGATGCTTGTTAGATTGTTGGAAGGTAGCTCTCTTGCAGCAGAGTTGGTAATCAGAGTGTTTAATTATGTCAACATCTGCCAACATCTGAAGTACTTGTTTAGGCAAATCTATTAAGTAACTGGTGTGACTTTTGCAATATATGTCGATTGCTTGTTCTAATCATGCCCTCTTGTCTGTCCTTTCACTTTAAAGGCAAAATGAAGGACAGATTGTGTGATCTGAATAACATTACATCTAAAATCTCCCAAGTGGAGCATAGTGTGGAGAATGGAGAGACCATGGACAATGATGTGCTGGAGCAGCACGCGGTGGTGTTTGAGGATGAGGACGTCATGGATGAGGTGTTTAAGGAGACCCAGTCAATGCACAAAAAGATAGCTCAGCTCAGGATGGATGTGAAGAGACTGGGCAAGCAGAACACCCGATTTCTTGTCTCTGTCAGGCGCATTAGCAGCATCAAGCGGGACTCGAATGCTATTGCTCGTAACATTAAAGCTGAAGGTGAGAAGCTGTACGCGAGGCTCCAGCAGATGGAAACTCGATACAAAGAGCTTGAGGAGAAACACGGAGCCCACTCTGCGCTGGTCCGCATGGTGCGCTCCCAGTACATCTCCTTAACTAGTGCCTTCCATGAAGCCATGTTCGAGTATAACGAGGCAGAGCTGGAACAGAAAGAAAACTGCAAATCGCGCATCCAGAGGCAAGCAGGGATTATGGGAAAAGAGGTAACTGGAGAGGAGATTGAGCAAATGATTGAGACTGGGAAGTGGAACGTGTTCTCGGACGACCTGGTTACAGATGGCCGTGCTTTACGCTCGGCTCTCAACGAAATTGAAGATCGCCACAAGGAACTTCTGGAGCTGGAGAGTCGCATTCGGGATATTCGTGATCTGTTTTTTCAGTTGGCTCTGCTGGTCGAGCAGCAAGGCGCTATGGTGGATAACATCGAGGCCAATGTGTGTGCGACACAGGAATTCATTGGCAAAGCTACAGTTGAGATTGGGAAGGCTGTGAAATATAAGAAAAAGAACCCATGCAGACAGCTCTTCTGTTGTTGCTTCCCATGTTGCAATAAGTGATGAGAAGGAGCATTAATGGATCTTCGTGCCACTCCCAATTCACAATAATAAGCCTGCATAAAGAAAGCACAGAAGATCTAAAGAACAGTCTACTAAATTGTGCAATTGCTTAGTTCTCGAGTGTAGCAACATGCCGTTGTTGCACAAGGGTCTTGTGATTAGCAGACTTCACATTTCACATTCTTTGCCTGTACAGTTTAATTTCTCTTGCCAGACTACAAGATGACAATGAAATCAGTCACCCTTTGATGACAGAGAGACATGTTTGGCCCATACTTTTAAATGGGTGCCAAATACTACAGAAAAAAAGCTACGGTCCTGAGAGGGTGAAGTTTTGCAGGAAAAAATGCCATACGTCTTTCTTTCTTAACCCTTTCAGGATGCAGGTTGCTCCAGTCGCATATGGCGTCCATTTAAAAGTATGGGCCAAATATGTCCCTTGCTTCTTAAATGGTTAAACTGTCTGGAACAGCACAGCAGAAGGACAGAACTGCACTGCACTTGACATCTCTTTTAGGAATTTCTTCCATTGTTTCTCCTAGGCGATTGTTGTATTTATCATTTGAAGATGTTCTGATTACCGTTGGTGGTGTATTACTGGTGAAACCTACACCTAATCTCTTTTTTTTTTTTTTTTAATATAATTTGCGTAGTGTGTGTGATTATTAATGTTGAGCCATTTAACATGCTTTATGCTTTGCCGTGCTGAGAAATTTTTTTTAAGCCAGTTTTAAGGGCAGCTATTGAGATACTTAATGAACAGCCAGTGCTTATGGAAATACCTTTATTTTATTTAAACTTCATGTTTTATCGAACCTGCTTTTTCTGGAAAGAATACCTTCACCTGTAAAGCCATCTGGAAACATGGCAACAGCTCCAGAGATCTGGAGACCTGGTTGGTGCCTGTGCCAAGTCAGCATGTTCTTTCTGTGTCTGCATGGGTTTCTTCCAGCCACACCACTTTCCTCCAACACACACGTTAGGTCTCAGTGGGAATAAGTGGATATTATGGAATGTGAGTACATGCAAACAAGATGGCCAAGACAAAAGTCCTCACAAAAGTATTTTAAATATACCTACTGATAACAGTTAATGATTACATTCAGCATCTGGCCTAAGACTTCAGTTAAAGCCGAGTTTTATGTCATCAGTTTTCATCATTGTGTCATCAGTAACAGGGCAACATTTTTATCCAAGTACATTTATGGTTATCACATCCAGACTGCAGTAGATAGAGATTGAATACAATACTATTGCAGTTTCCCTTAATACTATATACAGCAAAAAGCGTAATATCTGTTAAATGGGTTGAGTGAATGATACTGCATGTACATTTTATTCATGTGATTTAATGCAATAAGTTAATAAATAATTTAATTTGGGGATCTTGAGTGTCTCGAGTTGGGGAAACACTGGATTCTTCTGACATCCTTTACCTTCTCTGTTCTAGTTTCTAGTCTTCAGCCTCATCTGCCAGTGTGACTGCAAGTTTGTTTGTGCAAGTCTGTGATGTTTTCCTGCATGGTTGGATTTACAGGTTAGATTGACTGAACTTTACATAACGGATGCCAGAGACAGTGCAATACTATATGCAACACTAACAGAGATTGCTGAAATGCAGCGTTGGAGTTTATACTCTAGTGCTTTTGCTCACGTTATCTGTGTTAAATTTAATTTCGTCTTAATTATTTGGATTTTAAAAGAAGTATTGCATTAAATTGATTCATTTATCAGTAAAGTGGTTTGTATTTCTTCTGGGTTTGACTTCTACACCGTTTCAGCTTTCCAATAAAAGGCAGCTAAAGTTTGCTCTGTTTTTATATATTTGGCTGTAATGTTTTTATGGCGGAACAGATTAGCAACATCGTATTTCCTCCTCCCTGCCTCACAGTAGGGCCTTTATGATTTGTTCTCACAATGACTTTATCTTACCCAATTTGCATGTTTTCTTCACTTCCTTATGGTGATATAAAGTGGGTGAAATCGAACTCATTTAAAATGGGAATTTCTGGGAATACTGAATATAGTGGCATCAGTTGAACTTAATTGTGACAAAAATGATAAATACTTGTCAAAGTAGCCATTAATCTGACCTGCCACTGATTAGTCATAACATAAATATATCTGTATAAATGAATTTGTTGGGTGTTAACATGGATGCTGATTGTGCTGGTTGTCTAAAAGTGTGGGCAAGGTTATATGATTATTTTATTACTATTTATTTGGTTGTTTGGATTGATGATTTGTTTCGTTAGTTTATTTGGGGGTGCTGGGTGAAGTTTTTTACTATACATTTGTATAAAGATGCCTTTTTAAGTGGTTTTTTTTTCCTGCATAAGTTGCTTTTTTTTCTCTTTATTTTGGAGAATCAACAAAATTTGCCCACATTTTTGTATAATGCTTCAAGTGATACCCTGTTCATTTTATAACATGCACTACTTATCACTGCCATTTAGCTTGTTATTATTCTTTTGTGGGTGGGGAGTGGTTTGGTGGGAAGCACTGTCACCTCAAAGTAAGAAGGTCCTGATTTCAATCCCAGGTTATGTGGGTCCTTTTTGTGTGTAGTGTGCATGTTTTCCCCATATAGTGTGGGTTTACTCCAGGTATCGTGTTCTCTATGATGTTCTTGTCATGAACCATTTCCTTGTGATCCCCTGCTTTGTGGATGTAATTGTAACTTTCTATATTTTTAAAATCCTACCTACCATGTTCTGTGTACCCAAATCTTTAAGGCTGTATGAACACAGTATACCATAGCTGCGTGTTTAAGCTTGATGGTCCGACTGACGCACATACTGGGAATCCAACCCCCTTTTTTTTTTTACTCTGATGCATTTCTTAAATGGGGAACATCCCAACACGGGTCATGGAAAGGGTAACTCATTCCATCCATGACTTTAGGCTGTTAATCCTCTCTGTAAGGTAAATATTAAGGAGGATATTATACAGTAGTTCACACTCCAGCAAATCCTTTCCTCATTCCTTTCCTCAAACTGCAATCCATTATCTCCATTTATTAATCAGTTAAAGGTGCTGGAAACCTTCCTCAAGGATTTTGGGCCATATTGACATTATAATTATCACACAGTTTCTGAGGATTTGTCGTCTGCATGTTTATTAGAATTGGAAGTATACTGCAAAATTATTGGAACTGCAAAATATGTTTCAGGGCAAACCGTAGAGCTTTCACTGTTCTTTTTCATCATTTCCAGGACACAGAGCTTAAAGTAGGATTCTATCAAGCCTGATTTAAGCATTGTTGATTTCAATATTAGTGTGTTAAAAAAAGAATTGGACAGTTGACACGAAGAATTGTCTTGGAATGTGGGAGTTCGGTTATTGTAAGTTTTGTCGCTTCCTCGGACTTGTTTGCAGGGTTACAGCTGGACCCTCCTGTAGAAACCTCAATCACTTTTTTTTATTTTTCTTGTTTACAACATTCGTATTACATTTTTCCACCACAAGAGGTCGGTGTTAACTTTCAACAGAAAAATCTTGATCTTTTATAATAACCATAGGGCTATGATTGTTTTAATTTTAAATGAAGTATGTTTAATTTTAAACAGTTTTAGACATGGGTTCATAGTTTTTATGGCATAAACTCTTTACACCAAATGCATGATTGGCTCTGCACAACAGATATGTGGAGAAGGTTTGGGTTTGTCTGTATAAGGGTGGAGTCTGTATCCCCATATCCATGCGAGTTTACTCCAGGTACTCTGGTTTCCTCCAACAATCCAAAGACACGCATTAGGCTAATTGATCATGCTAAATTTGTTCAATCTGAATATATAAAATGTATGATAATCAGCCATGTTAAATAAACAAACAAAACAAGCAACACTGGATCATTTCAAATAGCTACATAGCTTTATTTTTTAAGAATTATTTCTTCTGTGGCAAAGTTTTCAGTTTCACTGAACAGTACCTTCTTCCTTTAAACTCCATCTCTGACTTGAACGCAATAAATCTTTATTCATATTTAATTTGATAGATCTGTTAGATTATGACTCTGTTACAACTAAGATTAATCACTATGCGTATGCCGAGGACAGATTTCATGAGCTTGGATATGTGGCGTATCACACTGTATGCTTTCCTCACCCTCCCTCCTCAGTCTCTCTCAGTCAGATCTCATTCCCAAGCAGTGAGCCTGCTAATCCTGCTGCTCGGTGGAGGAATTTGGGTTTTTCAGGTCACACTGCCCTGTTAGCTGTTGCATTTTTTTAAATCATCTGTTAAGTGCCCATGACACATGTCTTCTCCTGAACTTGATTTGTATTGATTGTGTCCTGCACTATTTACATTGAGGATCTTCAGTTCCATAGGAAGACTGTTTAGATGAGAGTGGAAGTTAACTAACAGGGACTTTAAGAGTCACATGCTCACTGCACATGGTGAGAGAAGATGTGACTGCTCTGTCTGTAGGATGATCTGGAGAAGCTTACCTGGGAACAGCAGCTGGATGATAATGGCTATTGTGAAATCATCGCTCCAGAAAGTGATGCTCTTTTTGCACAGAGTCCAAATGGTGACTTTTACATATCCCCGATACCAGAAACTGTGTAAGGTATGTTGAGTCTTATCCATTATTTAATCATTTATATTATTTGCATCACTTTATGTGCTTGTAGGTATATGCTTAATGAGCATTTGGCGCTTTGTCCTTTTTGAGGAATAAGTATGTCAAGTTACTTGGTAGTTAGTTCATGTTTTATAAACACTTTGTGTGTAAGGCTGTTGGAACCCCTTGATAGCAGATTCATAAAGGTCTTACATCATTTCTGGGTTGAAAGTCGCAGAATTTGCTAATTCATTCGCACGTTAAATTCACAATTAATTACGTAATACCTGCTCCTTAGTCATTATTGGAGACATGAGTTAAATGGCATTTAAGAAATCCTCTCATGTCCTGTTCACCATGTATTGTAACAGTATTTGATATGTACATAGACATGTAGGCTTGGTTAATCAATTTGAATTAGAGTACCAGAAAAGTTAACCATTACCTATTAAATCCATATCGCTCATTTGTAGTTATTCAAGTCATAAAATTGGCTTTGACTTAAAGGTTTAGGTTTCTGGCATTTATTCATGTAAAATGTGTGCCCAGGGGTTAAATAACACACACTTGCTTTGAATTTTGTGTATTTGTCATCTGTTCAATGCATTTGAACCCATCTTTGTGTGGAATATTATATGATGAACAGAACATACTGTACTATTGTGCCTAGCTCTAACAAGTTGTTCAGACTGTGTGGTACAGTAATTGTAATCACTACTGTACTGTACTGTATGAACTTAATTGGGTGGCTCCCTCACAGCAAGAAGGTCCCTGGTTCAATCCCAGGATAGAGCATCCTGGGTCCCTTCTGTGTGGAGGCTCCATGTCTGCGTAGGTTTACTCTGGGTACTCTGGTTTCCTCCCACAGTCCAAAGACGTGTGTTAGGTTAACTGATTACTCTAAAATTGGCATTGTCGTGTGTGTGTGTGTGTGTGTGTGTATATTATATTATATATATATACACGTTATAAAGAAGCCAAATAAACAAACAAAGTATGGACTTAATTCTAAGTATGCTTTATTTATTATTCATTTATTATTTTATTATATTTAATTATATGGTACAGTAAGTTCAGCTTGTTCTTGTTATCATCTCTCATTAGGATATTCAGGCAGAGATTGAAGCCCACAATGATCCCTCCAGGAGGATGTCCAGTGACCGATCAAAGCATATCAAGGGGGTTTCTAATAGGTACATGCACTTTTTCGCTTTTTGTCCTGTTACCCTAATTGGTTTCCAATCTACTGGACAATTCAAGAAGAAGGTCATTGGCGTGGATTTCGTTGTGTCTTGTATCATGTCCTCACAGGGTGTGTATGGAGCTTCACAGTTCTAATGAACCACAGCTTATGTCTCTACTGGAGGAACTCTGGTTCTGGGTGAAGCTAAAACACGAGGAACTGACCAGGCAAAGGCCCACTGAAGAGGATGGACATTCATTACTGCAGAAACAAAGCTACTGTCTGGTCAGTTGGTTTAGAAGTTAATAACAGAGCCTTTGATGTATGGGTTTGTTATTCAGTTAATTATACAGTATATTATTTAGAGAATCAATTTTTAATCACAAGTTATAATTAAGCCTCAGTTTAACCTCTATGAATTTTATATGGCTGTATTTTTATACACACTAATACATTTCTGCTTTCAGCAGTATCTGATCACGAAAACTGCATACTAGATGTTTTTGCCTTTAGTAAAAGCAATCAGGTTATTTATTAAATGTCTGCCTTTAGTCTGGTATCTTTTACAACTTTTATCCTACATTATTTTATGATGAGTAAAAATCACATATAAGAACATAAAGTCAATAATTTAATTCATCCATTCAATATTGTATTATCTACAGCTGCTTTAATCTAACTAGGGGTTGTGGAGGGCCTGGCCCTTTCCAGCCTTATAGGGCATATGCTATGAACCAACCTTGGACAGGGTGCCAGTATATGACATACACACACACACACACACACACACACACACACACACACACACACACTATGATACACTGTCATAAGATACCACCCTTCCAGAAGGCAGGTAAACAAATTTTGCACTGCTGGTGCAGTTGTATCCGATTCTTGCGACTCCTAAAAGGTTGGTTTCGACAGTCAACCAAAAGGGAACTACTTTGCTGAAACCCCCAGAACACATGCTGCAGTTGAGAGCTATGCATTAGCAACTATGCAAGTGCCCTGAGTTCATCAATAGAATAACACTTTTGCTTTTACTTTTTGCATAATATTTTTCAACACTTTATTATAACGTAAGCTTTGTGTTAATTATTTTGGCCAACTATAGGCAACTCTGTACATATACAACTCTGTTAATGCATAGAATGCCTTATTCAGTGTGGATTTGCTGGGGGGTCTGAGCTTCACCATCCCTCCACTACAAAGGGCCAAGATTAATGATGGGCCAGAGCATCTGTGCCACACTTGCCATTTTTGCTATTACGGACTGTCCCATTCATATCTCAACCAGTAACCAGTCTTTTCCTTATATACTGCTCACACAATATATTTCGTTATGTATAATGCCTCTGACTATAGCTTCACTACTTACATGTAATACATTAGTAGAATCTCTTATGCTTACAATAGATACAATATTGCAGTTCAAGCAATTATTAAGGACCTTGCTCAAGGACAACAGTGGAAGCTTGGCAGAGGTAGGTATTGAACCCTGCACTTTTTGGTCCACAGCACAGTGCCTTAACAGTTTCACCACCACAATCCATCTACAACCTGTATTATTTATTTATTAATTAACTGAATTATGTAGAATTGGCAGTGTTCCATTATATGGTGTGTCTAAAATATGTATATCACAATGCGATAATCATATTTTAGTGCATATTTTGTAAACGCACTGCTCTTAATTTTTTTTTTTTTTTTTTTTTTTAGGTTTTTGTGGGTAAAACTTTCCAGCATTGCCTTGCATATTAATTTCCTCAGTTCTTCCTTACCAAAAGCATAGACGGGAGAAGTCGTAAGCAAAACGCAGCCTTGTTGTTTTGTTTTCCATTATTCAGCACATCTGCTGTTGTTCACCATTCCCAATTCACATAATAAGTCCTAAATTATTTATAAAAATGAATTATCACTGGTAATGAATCATTGTTTAGGAATTGCTAGGCAAGAGTGACACTGCAGAAATTTACTACACTGCCTTGGCATTGTTAAAAACTCATATTTGATGCGTTTCAATTTGCAGTTCTCGCTTCTGGCCAGAGCCATTGTTGTTAAGTGATTAAGTGTAATGATGCTTAAGGTTAAAAATATCCCAGTTAGACTGTGATACTGGCAGGCTTGTAGCATTATCAGTAGAGAACACACAAAGAATGGTGACGGTCTTTTCACTGCCCATAAATGGAGATGGATATTTCTGCTTGACTTATCAAGGTTTTAGTTGAACTGACATTTATAAATTATTCTTTTGGCATAACCGTAGACCTTCACTATATTCTGAGTGTGCTGTAATTTAATATGTAATATTAAAAAGTCACTTTGTATTTAATGAATAATTTTTTAGAAATGTCAAGGATATAGAACTGGTAAGACATTCTCACACACACACACACACACATATATATATATATATATATTTATTTATTTATTTATTTATTTTTCTAATATGAAGCATTATGTCTCGTCTAACCCAGGCTTTGCAGAGTGAGCTAAGCCGGCAATGGCAGGATTTTGAGTCCTCTCTGAAGCAGGTGTGCATGTTGCTGGCTCTGCAGCCTGTAGATGATCTAAGTGAAAGCAGCATGGGCAATGCATCAGGTTAGATATACCCCATCCCTCCTCAACCCCCCAATCCACCCACCCACACACACATTCCCTCTTCCTCCGTCTCTGTTCAATGACTCACACTCATTTCATTATCACATTTTGACATGCTGCCATAAAACAGTCTCTAGATGTCCATCAGCAGTCTAGACACATGCTTAGGATCTGTCAGAACAAAATACTGTACATGAAGCAATGAAACACATTACTCTTCCCATCCAAGACGTTGATTAATTGGTTTCCTCTTTCTGCACTTTCTGCTTTGCTGAATCTTTATCTAACTGGGATTTTAGGATGCCTTTATCAGTAGATATAAATTAATATTGTGACAGAGTAATAAATGCTGAAAAGCCAAAACAACATTTATTTGATACTAAACCTGTAAGGGTGTTATTTATACCTTCCTAGGTAGGTACTGCCCGTACTGCCCACAGCACAGTGGCGTATTGAAAGTTACTAGATTTTATAGTGGGGTTAACTTATTGACTTGAATGTGCTTTTATGTTTCTGTATCTTATTGAATATATATCGCATTTTTCTTTTTGCTTCCAATAAGAGACTGTGTGAAAATTCAGTATGACATTTAAATTGGTCTATAATGAAGAATATATGTTTAACCAGAGTTATCATCACAACCTGTGATTAGTCGACTGGATTACCTTTGGAGTTTCAGAGTCTGAGTTCTCCCTGTGGTGAGGGCTGGGTCTGTGAAAGTCATGCAACCAGGGATTTCACTGTTTTGTAACATATTTTACAAAACAGACTAATGCAATATCAGAGACATAAGAAAAAGTAACACTTTGATTTCTGTGGGAGTTTGATAGTGATTTTTTTTTAAAGCTTTTTTGAATGCCAAACATGGACAACCCTTGCCAAATTCAGTGTTATTGACCAAGAGGCTGTTAAGCCTGTAACACAACCTCAGCTAGAAACACACTTACATTACATATAACACAATTCTACAACATTACCAAACCATTAACTATTCTGCTATGTTCTGAGCCCTTCTGGAAATGTACCTAAATAAAAGACCTTTACCCAAACCTTTAGAAATGTATTTATACTAGTCTTTAGAAATTTTACTGGTTGTTCTCTATAGGTTATTTCTTAAAATGGCTATTTCCTGAACTGAACTTCTTGTGTTTGTTGCATCAGAGTCTGCTCTGCAGGAGAGGAGCATGTGGCTGGCTCAGACCATGTTGGATCAGGCGAATGAAGTCCATCAGCACTGGGAACAGTTCTGTTCAGATGCAGCCAGCTGGCAGCAGGAAATCAGATGGGCACTGGAAAAGCTCCAGTATTTCCAGAATACCGTGCATCAGCTGGATTTGATCTTGACAGGGATAGAGAATAAGCCGAAGGCATGGCACACAGAAGTACAACCTCTGATCAGATATATGATGGATGGCTCTGAGGAGACCGCTGTGAGTAAAAAACAGGTTAAGCATCATTGCTTGCAGGGGTTTGTAATGTTGTAGGGTGTCTATAACTCCTAAGTTTATTAGGGGTTGTCAAAGCTACAGTGGTTCCACCTCGTATTCATCTATTTCCAATCTCACTGTCACAATGAGACACAAAAAGATCATCTGAGAGATAAAACATATTTAACAACATCAAATATCTGAAATATTTAAGAGTGAACGAAAGGTCACCGCTATAAAATTAAATGCCATATCAAAGAAAGGCAGCAGTCTGGCCCGAAAATGTCATAGAGAATATTTATTTCTGTCCATTTAGCAGCAAATTCAGTGTTAACAAGGGATACGTAAACAGTAATTTATCTAAACACGCTGGTACAACTGAATGACCTTTCCATTTATTCTTCAGTTTTGGCTTTGAGGAATTGATTGGTTATAATTCTACAGTAACAGCACACACATCACATCAGGCTTCTTCACACTTGATGTCTTGCCTATTGATGTGTATGTGACGGTCATAGTCTTTTGTGGATCTGACAAACCATCATACTGCCCTTCAGTATTGATCTGGACTGCTGGGCGACACTGATAATTAGATATTTGCCTCAAGAAGTCTTCTGATGATAAAATCCTTGGAAAAAATATACTGCCCATTTTTACGACGCTGTCAAATTCAAACTAACTTTTAAGCATGGGTATTTCTGGCATGTCTAGATACAGTATATATCATTATGCTATAATGAAGCGCTGACATGACCCTAAAAGTAGGAAAAAAATGTGTCCAAATGTGCATGAGAGTCTCAGCAGGTACTTCAATGATGTCTGTTTGCAGTGTGACAGTTTCATTTATTATAATACCAGAGACCGGTTATTCATCTTCAGCACACAGTCCTCTATGCTTTGTAGTCTACTATCTATGCAGCACTTTTCATTCTATCAAAAAACTTTAAAGCATTAATGGTTTTCTGTCTTGAACATTTTGAGATTTGAAAGCCATGTGAGAAAGTCTCTCTTCTATTCTAAGTTGCAGGATTTTTTGTCCATCCTATAAAAATTTTGTTTTGTTATTACGTCTGTGCAGGTGACAATGAATCAGCCTAGACAGCTTTTAGATGTTGACAACAGGCTTCAGTCTCAAGACTTCTTATCTGGTAAAGTTGCTCCTAGGAAACCTTCAATCTTGACCATGGTTCCTTGACCGTACATTGTGTAACTGATAGAGATACTATTAGGTTATAAATGGGGTTATGTCTTTTCCACAGTCTCTGTTCAGTACCCATGGCAGAGGGCAGTTTTACATAATGGCGTTCCTTACTATATCAAGTGAGTTCTTTGTTTGTTTGTTTATTAAACAAAGCACTATTTGGTATCGTGTCTGGTAATTTCCATGCTTAACCTTTAGTCATGACAGACAAACCACATCATGGAATCATCCAGAAATGATTCGACTATTTCAGTCAATGAGTAAGTCATTTAATACATTCAGTCCATGGCATATTTGTTTAACGTTTAACATGTGAGATAACTATTAAGTAAATGATGAAAGACCATGTGATTTTTGTCTGCATGTTTCTCCACTGGCCATGCAGCTGAGTTCAGACATATTCGATTTTCAGCCTACCGCACAGCTATGAAAAGCCGCAGAGTGCAGAAAGCTTTGCACTGTGAGTTCTCTCTCACCTATCTACATATCTTTTTAAATAATCCACACAGCTAAGTGCCAAGCCAAGATAGTCCTGATATGCACAGCATGGTGATCAATCTAGGAGATGATGTAATGTGGGAAGACAATTTGAGCATGGCAGTCGTCCACAGACCTATTTTTTGCTGAGTGTATTCCGAAGCCATTACACACTGCAGGCTTTAAGTGCTAAATCTTACAATCACTGTAAGGGTTTAAAGACCTGGTGGCAACATGAACTTACTTATAACACTGGTTGTGCTCAGGTTGTGCAGAAAGTGAGCTTGACTGCAAACGCTAGCAATAATAATGTAAAATTATGTGTTGATGAACATAATTGGTTGCAAGTCTGATGAAAATAGATGTGCAATTAATGTAATTTGCCCAGTTTGTACGTTGGGAACTTTTGTTTCATGCCAGCAAATAGATTAGGCTCTGCTGCCTGCTGTTAATATTCAATGCATGGAATTCATTAAAGAAATGTCCCTTGTGGAAAGAACAATGAGTGGATATTAAATCGACACTAACTTCTAGTATGCCTTTTATAGTGGACCTTTTAGAACTGGCCTTGGCTCAGGATGTCTTCAGACAGCATCGACTAATTCATAATGGACAGGTTTTGGAGGTTCCAGGTCTCATAACCTGTCTACTTACAGTCTACACAGAACTTCAGCATTTGTATCCACATCTGATAAATGTTCCCGTGTGTGTGGATCTGTGTCTAAACTGGCTTCTAAATGTCTATGACAGGTATGTATGACATTCATTTAAAGGTTCTTGCTATGACAGTGGTGCTATGTACAAAACACAGATTCTCTTGGATGTTGCTCATGGTTCCCAAACTGGAATCTGGCCAAACGGCACATGAGACTTTGTCTGCACTGGGGTGCTCTGAGTTTGTTAAAATACAATTTGCACATTTAAATGAACTAAAAATAACGAAAAACCTTCTATAAAATTACTTTAAAATATATTTTCAAAACGAATCGGCTACATTATATTTATTACACTCCAAATGAATCGTTATTCTTATTTTATAAAGGTGTTTGTGTACTCTGTTACTTGTTTGCACTGTAATTGTTTTAGCTGTTCTGATAAGAAAAAGGGGAAAGGGGGTGTTGAAAATTCCTTAGATACTCATAGGAAGGCCTCCAAGAAAAAAAGTTTGACTACTGCTATAAAAAAGTGCTGTTATAGTCAGTGGTTCCCATGCTTCATCTGTAGTGCCCCCATTTGTAATTAAAAATATGTTTAAGCCCCATTTACACATCTTTTGCTGCCAAACTCCACTGGTATTTGTTCATACATGTACATAATGTACAAATGATCAAAATGTAGTTCATAAAACATCACCACCTTGTTATTGAACAAAATGAAATAAAGAAACAAATAATAATTACAGTTTAATTATTACATTATTAGTGTCATATATTATGAATTACTAATCTTTACAGTTATAATGTCTCATCTCATCTTATTCATCCATCCGTTATCTTCTGCTTAATCCACCCAGTGCCCACCCGGCAACTCTGGGCACAAGGGCAGGAACAAGCCCAGATAGGGTGCCAATCCATCTTAGGGCACACACACAGGGCCAATTTTTAGAGACCCCAATTAACACTCTACACAATTAAGTAACACTCTACAAACTGAAACAAATCTACTTAATCTAGCATGTCTTTGGATAGTGAGATGAAACCGGAGTACCCGGAGTAAACCCATGCAAACACAGGGAGGACATGCGGACTCCACCCTGGGATTGAACCCGGGCCCTTCTTGCTGTGAGGCGGTGGTGTTACCCACCGAGCCTCCGTGCTGCCCTCATCTTCATGTTTAATGAATTCAATCATGTATACCTCCAATGCGGTGTTCTTTGTCACATAGCAGTAGAAGTGGGAAAGTGAAGGTCCTTTCCATGAAGATTGGGCTACTTTTGCTCTCAAAAGGGCACCTAGAAGACAAATATAAATGCAAGTATCTTCTTGTTCTTTTCCTCAGAAAGACGTTTAATTTAATACAAGCACAAACTCACATGTTTACTTTTTTAAACTATTACCCATATGTTCTCAGGAGTATCAGTCTATGATTCCATTATCAGTCATAGTCCTGATTCACAGTCCTCTTCTCAGACCTGTTCAGTGAGGTGGCTTCCTCTGAAGGTGTGTGTAACCCAATCCAGCTGACTTTGCTGCTGCATACCACCATTCAGATCCCTTACCACTTGGGTGAAGCAGCTGCCTTTGGGGGAAATAACGTCGAGCCGAGTGTACACAGCTGCTTTCAGCTTGTGAGTCTCAAGAACGACAGCCTACACTCATTATATTAACATGTCAGTTCCTTTCAACGTCCATCGTAACTTAATCTTAAAGCATGTAAAAACATTATAGGTACTATAAATGATACTGGAGCTAATAGAAAATGCATGGAGATATGAGATGTTTGGAGTCACCAGATGGTTCTGGGAAGTTTTAATATTGCTTACAGGAGTATTTGCAAGTGTGTTTTTAAGATGGTGGGTTTAGATGAGCTAAATAATTCTAAATTTGTGATATTGTTTTGCATAAGACAGAAACCTGAAGAAGGCAATAGAATTGCTCTCCTATTCTTATAATGAGCTAAAATTAGCACAGACTAAAACCGGGGACAATTTGGTGTGGCTTGCTAGATTTATAAAGCATTAAATAAATCATTATATTTGCATTGTCTCTTGAACCAGCAACTGATACATGACCACTCATATGTGGAGTGTATTATGATGCCAGTCTTCTATCACAAAACACAATTAGATTTATAATGGGATATTTTGTTTGTGTGTGTGTGTGTGTGCGTGCATGCGTGCGTGCGTGCGTGCGTGCGTGCGTGTGTGTGTGCATGTACCAGTTTTCTTTGAGTTTTCAGCTTTAATTGCTAGAGTCATTTATTACTTTGCCAACTGATTATTTTAATAAGCACATCACACAGTGTCGTGCGGGGAAGTAAATACAGAAAGCACATCCCTTTGATGATTCAGGGATCTGTCTCTGTTGCTGTGCTGTAGGTGAGCAATAAGGAAACACTTGAGCTGCAGCAGTTTGTAGAGTGGATGCATCTGGAGCCTCAGGCTATGGTATGGCTCCCAGTGCTGCACAGAGTAGCTGCAGCTGAGACTGCCAAGCACAAGGCCAAGTGTAACGTCTGCAAAGAGTGTCCCATGGTTGGCTTTAGGTAAGTTAAAGTTTTTTTTTTTTTTCTTCTTATATTAACATTAATATTCCATGTTTTTGGATCTAGTATTATATTATGTTATTATATTTTATTGGTCAGCATAACTCAGTCTCCAGCAAATAAGTCTGATGATTTTACAGGTATCGGAGTCTAAAGCATTTCAACTATGATGTGTGTCAGAGATGTTTCTTCTCTGGAAGAACTACCAGAGGTCACTTATTAAACTATCCCATGGTGGAATACTGCACCCCTGTGAGCCATATTCCTTCCCTTTGTTGTAGTAATGTATATCTTTCTGCTACTGTTTTCTTTCATCCCTGATGTAATCCTATATTTTATTATGGTAAAAATGTATAGTTATTTGTGATATTCTAAAAATAGGCAGAACTATTAGCCAATAGTCAAAAATATAGCTAAAACATGACATGTCTGAACTTTATCACTATCAGGAAAAGTATATAAATTAATTGCAGATGGTATGAACCCATGTTTTGTCTGGTCAGCTGCATTTTATTTGTTGATAAACATCCATCTTGCATTTCACATTCCAAACAATTGGGAATGGGCCAACATAGGGCCAGTATTCACATAATAAAACAAAAGGTGATTGCAATCATAATTTGGTACAAAAGCAGTATTCAGTAAATTCAGTGTTTGTTTAAAAGCAATGTTCCTCAAAGAAGGATTGGTAGGGATTTGTATATTTCAGTTCTAATGTTTTCACATTTTGCATTGTCACAGTTGCATTGAAAAATGCAAGGATGTCACTGGAAAAGGTGTCATCTTGAAGGAAGCTTATGCTCTAAAATCTCATTGTACTCTGCTGTATTAATGCTGCCATCACAGAAGTGTAAATTATTTTTAATAAAGGAACTGACACAGCCAGAACCTGGCTTTTGTACTTGTTGCTGATAACAGTCCGGATGGTCCTTTTAGAACTTGAGACTCTCTGCCCATCTTTGTTCATTAAAGCCTTTTGTGGTTTTGTACTAAATCTTGATTACAATCACCTGTTGAGAGAACCTTGAAATCACATTTATTGCATTTTTTTACCTCATTAATAGCCCTAAATTGCCCCAGTTCCAGCTTGTTTTGGAAGATGTCGCCGTCCTAAAATACAGGAATGAATGTTTATTAACACATGAATTGAAGTTGACCAGAAAAAAAATGAAATACTGTATCTTTAATTCAAAAGTCAGTAAAAATGTAAGGAACACTGCATTTTTAATTTAATTTCACATTTTCCATTTTATCCCAACTTTTTCTGATTTAGATTTGTACAAGGGACAGGTTTGCATTTCTAAATGATGATGAGTAATATCCGAAGTATTGAATAAAGCATGCCAAAAGGGAAGATGTGCAGGAAAAGTTGTATCTAGAAATGCAATTGTGTTGGAAGATTACCTGTGTGAACATGGCACCTCTTAGTTTTTCAGTTTTAGTTAAAAACCCACTAAAACAATTAATACTAAGCAATACTAAAATCCATAGAATGCTATGTATATAATTTAAAATTATTATGACAAAAAGATTCAGATTAAAGTGGTTTGTATTTGTAATTCTGTAGTGTACTGGTATTTGATGCATTTTGCGTGGGGAATACTGCTCAATGCCAGAGAAAATTTCATGCCAAATAAGTAAATCAAATAATACAAATAATAAACATAATGGAGGTTTACTTATTTTGGTAAAAGCCTGCCTTATGTGCATACCCAGAATTCACTAACAGGTTTTTTTTTTCCTCCGTTGCTTTGGTGCATTTCTCACACCACTATTAATATTTTCACAACAGTAAGTGGATTTCTCAAAGCGGCTAGTACAAACGGCAAAACTTAGTTGATAGATGGTCATATTTCTTTGTCATATTTTCATTATGACAGTTCACTCTGTTTTCTAGTGCAAATGAGTCAGATCATGGTGATCGTCACTAAAAATGCTCAAAACAGCACTTTACACCATTATAACGCCCATCTGAAATCTACCGTTATCTCTGCACAGTACAGTACAGCACAGTACAATAACTGTCACTGTTGCACAAATGGCTTCCTTTTGCTGGAGTTAAAAGGGGTCGTCTTGTTTTGCAATCCCATGTGATACAGAGTAAAAATGCAGTAACGCAGAGTAAGCATAAGATATACTGCTTTAACACATATTACTGTAGTTTACAATAACAGTGCTTCCCACTTGTAAAATGTAGCAATACAGTATCACACTGTAAAGAGGAAAATCTTAACTTTAACACAACTTTACACTACAATACAGTAAATCTGTGCTGCATTAAAGCTGTACGTCTAAATGTAAAAAGTTCTTGTCCTACTGTAAGCTTTATTTATGAGAAGGTGACTGTACTGCAGTGCATATTGTTTAGTACTAAGTTATTCTCCAATATACACACCTGCAGAATATACAGTGGGTCTCCCAATATTGACTACACCCTTTGGCGAGCTTCAGCCATTATCTGCCCATGTACTCGGTTTCTTCCTCTTTAGGGGATATTTAATTTTTGTGAGTATAATTCAACAGGTTTGTATGTAATGATTTAAGCAATGAAACGAGGGCTAATAATTTCACAGGGATTGATTATCCAGCATTCATAAATAATGTTCATTTTAAATGACATGACATAAGCAATTATAATGTTATGAAACAGCAGATAATTGTATGGGAGCAATTGATGCATGTCCAAACTGCTAATCTGATGTGCACATATGATTAAATCTTGTGGAGGTTGGACTAACAGTTATGAGAATTGTAATTCTGATCAGAGAAAGGCACCAAAGGAATTGAGAAAAACTGTAATAAGCACACCTACCACCTGAATACTAATGTGTGCAGCTTCTCATTATGCACAAATTCTACTCTTTCTGTAGCTTTCTCATCTAGAAAACCAAGAGGAAAGTGATATGAGAGGAAAAGTCTATTTCACTTTATCACTCCTAACCGAATATGAAATATGTAGTCAATATGCAGCAAAACATAATTAGAATATACTTGTAATATTTCGATATATTTTATTCGATTATACAGTAAAATTGTATAGGATATTCAGGTGAATAAACAACGGTTCAAATAAATAGGTTTTGTAAATTTGAATCAATAAGACCTCAATGATTTTAATAAACAACACTTTCTTTCAGACGACCTCTGGGGAAGATGTGCGTGACTTCACGAAGGTGCTGAAAAACAAGTTTCGCTCCAAAGACTACTTCAGTAAACACCCACGTCTGGGATACCTGCCCGTCCAGACATTTGTATGAGCTAATTTGTGCATGTGAGTATCAAGGACAATATCATAGTGTTTGATGGTGTACCAAGTCTCAGTAAATCCGTTATGAAACTTGTTACATCTTAAAGATGGTGATGGAAACAACAAGTACTAAATTACTGTACTTTAGTACCATTTTCATGTCTTTGTACTTGGAGTAGTTCTATTATGTGAGATCTTCAGTCTACTACATTTCAGAATTTTAAAAACTTTTTTGTCACCACTGCATTGTTTTTTTTTAAATCCGTATTTGCTTTTTATGTACGAGTAGAGATAAAAGCATGAAGAACTGACAGAATATAATATACTTTCAAAATGAAAGGCACCAATCAGAGCACAGCTTTTTTTTTTGTTTACTGACTTTGCTGATTTGATTTGCAAGCCTATTAGTGATTCTTTGTCTTTGTTATCCTAGTCCATCCAGTGGCTTCCGTTAAAGATTTTTTTTTTTAACTTGTGGAACACAAGAAGGATTTGATCAGTTTTAGAAGCCTGCTCTGTCTGCCGGAGGAACATAGATGCCAAACAAATGTCAACCGGTGTTTCCCTGCCATCTTTGATTTTCTTGCCTTGACTGGAATTGCTTACTATTCATGAAAACTTTTCAGTTAAGAAATGAATATATGGGATGAAGTTTTATAAACAGTTCAACATACTTTTCTACTTTAACTCAAGTGGAAACCCACCACTGATTAAAGATCCTACCTAATACTATTATTCATTTTCCATATTACTTATTTATGATGTGTTTCATTCTCTACCTTTTTCATTAATGAATACTTATATGGTTAGCAACTGCTGGAGTCTATCCTAGCCAGTGTGGGGGAGCTGTGTGGCATCAACATTACCTGCTGTGTCACCACTCAGACCTAAATAAATAATATACAGCTCACACTAAAGTTATGCAGTTATGGAATTGGACTACTGAACAAAAAGCTAAGGGTTTTAAGTCCCAGCACTGCCAAGCTATTACTGCTGCTGCTGTGCCCTTGAGCAAAGCCCTTAACCTTAGGTAAATAGCTTAAAGTTTTCATATCATTTTACATATAGCCTACTGCTTACAAAATATGTATGCAGTATATGTACATACAATTACTTTTAATATAGCACATGAATTCATTTTATTTAATAAAGATCAATTTAACAAAAATCAAAAGAGATGTGAGGTTAGAAATGTACATGAAATGGGCTGCTATTGTGCATTTATATGTGATATATATATTATTTTATGTACATTTTACAGAGTGAAGTTTATATATATACACACACACAATTTCCATATGGCTAGTGGAACTGATCAAATGGACACTGAGTACAGAAATAAGGAGGTGTACCTAATAAAGTGGTGAGTACAGTATTATCAGCAAGTTGTACCAACAGGCCAGGGGTAGCCAGTAGTGTGCACTGTGTTTAAAAACCTTGGAAAAAGTTTTAACTTATTCAGTATCACTGATGTGCTGAGAGAATGTCCCACAATCATGTAATCATGATGGACTGTTACATTGTGCATAATGGCAGACTGGATACTGTCAGTATTTTATTTCAAGCCAACAAGAAAGTACTGAAATCTGGCAACCCTAATTCATATTGCAGTTCAAGGTTGTGCGCGTTCACAAATACGAAGTGACAACATAAACACAACGCCTTGAACTTCTTTCTGGTTTTAAGACTTCTAAAACAGTTTGCAGTAAACGTTTTACTCAACACGGCTTAAAAAATCAGCTTTAGTGCAGCTCAGCATGTTTAGACGTGAACGAAGCCGAAGAAGACAAGTTTGCAGCAAGTGCAACGTGCATGAGAACACGGTGAGTCATATAAATTAATTTTCACTTATTTGTTTAGTAATAGCAGTGGTTATTACTTTCAAATGTCATTTAATTTGACAAACGACTTGCTCGACAGTGAATTATAGGCCAGCTAAGTGAAGCTAGTTAGCTAACGGCTGCGTTTTCTGATAAATAAGTGTCACTTTATAATATAAGGGCTATAATTGAGATTTTGTGTCTGTCAGTTCTGTGTTTTTAAAAGTTTAAACTACACCGCTCTTCAAAAGTATCATTATCATTTCAAAATGAAATATCCCCCAATTTTGTGAGCAGTATACTACATAGATGTCGTTTTCAGCCTTAATCATGTTGGTATATGTTGAAAGCAGTAATGACATGCACAGCTTCATACTGATTTAATAGAGTAAAAGCCTGTTTAGTACTGGTTTAGCCAGCACATTCAGTCTAGATGGACTTTTGTGTTTCTAAACCTGATTATCTATCATCCCATGCTACTGATCAGTCCCCTCACAATGCCAGCATCCTCTTGTAGGTGACCATAATTAATCTTAGGTAAACGGCTTAAAGTTTAAAACTGCTTACAAAAATGAGGGGGTATTTCAAAATGTTTGTGAGCAGTGCATTTACATACGATTACTTTTGATATAGTACAGTAATTCATTTTACTTTTATAAAGATCAGTTTCACAAAGAGATGTGAGGTTAGAAATGTACATGAAATGGGCTGCTATTGTTCCACTGTAGAACTTTTAGTGACCAGATGGTATTTGATTGGTGGTGCCCATTTTTATCCCATCAATGCTACTGACTTTATCATACGTGTGTGTTTGTGCTGGTGTGAGCGTATCAGGTGCAGCAGGATTCTCTGAAGTTTACACATCCTTCATGTCATAGTAGATGGTGTACTTTCTCTGTGAAACATTTTCTATGTGTCACTTACTTAAGAAACCGGCATAGAAACTAATGCAAATAGTACAAAAAGTAAAATTAGCTTCAGTTTCCAAATATGTACACTCGTTGATCACTTTATTAGGTACACCTCCTTGTATCCACTTACCATATAGAAGCACATAATTGTTCTACAATTAGAACATACTATGGGTGTTCTAAAAACCCCTGTACTGGTCAAACACAGGTCTGTATTTTGTAAGTATGGGTTTAAAGGAAGGAGCTTTTGTCATTAAATATGTAGTATATGTTGAAAAACACCTACAGAGCAGAGTGCAAAAAGTGGACAAAAAGTTCTGCAATAGCTTAGCTATTTAGTTGGTAGTTAAACCCTAACTTTGTTCTTTTCAATTACCGAGATGTCGGGAATATTACCCCTCAAAATATAGCAAGTGTGTATTTCTATTCATCTTAAAGAGACAAAGCTGGGAAATTTTACATTCAGAATGAGTCATATCACTAAATAAACCTTTGTTCACATTTATATAATGAATTGTTGTAATCTTGTGAACTTGCTGTAGCAATTGTCCAAGTCAAGCATTTTACTTGAATTAAATTGTCATGTTTAATTGAATCAATAAATGCAAAGGTTAACAAAAAAGCATTAAACTTTTAGAACAAAACTGTCTAATTTGTCATCCTAATTGTCTAGCGTGCACTTGTAGCATGAAAGCAGATCAAATCAAATGTTTGAGTCTGAGGTGTGTATACAACAATAGAAGATGATTATGAAAAAGATTGTGTTTATGAAAAAATACAAATTAAGCACTTCCAACACTACAGTTTTAAACTCCATTTGAACAGTATATATTGTGTGTTAGCCATAGAAGCGGCTTTTGTATCTCCAATGTCCATAAAATCATCAGGGTTCAGCCAGTCCACAGGATTTATCAGTCTATTACTTTCAGAATTGCATTATTAAAATGCTAGATATAAATTCACTCCTCCTCTGGCCCCAGTACTATTTGATATAATAAAGTTTTGAAGCCTCTGGAACATTTCCATCGAATGTACCCTTCAAATGCTTTTCGGTTTGACCTCTTCTAGTTTAATAGTGTAATTGCAAGACATGCTGACCTTTTACTCTGATTGTTTTAGAATCAAATTCAATTTCTGAGGAATCTACAGTCAATGACTTTAATCAAAACTGAAACTGCATGGCAAACTATTTGCAACATGTGCCAGAAGAAAGCATTTTTCTTTTAATCCATTTAACCCCATAGCTGAGCATTATATAAGAAGACTTGATGCTACTAGGATGGTTCAGAAATATGAATTGAAAACCACTGCCATCTAGTGGTGGGGCAAAACCTGGCTATTGAATGCATGTGTACACCACAAGTTAATGCATTTTAATCTAATATGCCTTTTAGGCTTCGCCAACTGACTATCGAGCTTGCAAAACAAGAGAATCGAATGACACATCATTAAAAACCTACACTGGATTTGAGACCCATATCTTTATTATAATATCTGTAAAAATATAGACAAACTGCATTACATGCTACACGCGTATCCAAACTCTTTATGGTTAACAATGGTAAGCATATGACTGAGCACTGAATTCTGATTAAACAAATGTTATCTGAACCTTCCCATGCATGGAAAGTCAGAGAAACAAGCCTCTCTGTACAGTACTACAGCTAGTTTGCCACTGGCTTAAAACAACTGAAACAGCAGCTTGTCGAGATCAGAGATCTTCAGATAGTCATAAGTCAAATTTTAATCCATGCTAAATGTTTGTCCTATTGCAACCTATTAAAATGACAGTACTATTTTAAAATATGAATAAAACCATTTAAGCTACCTGATTCAATGATACTTTGGAACAGTGCAGAACGCAATAATTACAAAGTATTGACACCAAACAAAATTTCCCTGCAAAATTGCTTTTTGCACAATCTGCCATATGGCTTCATCAAAAATGAAAATACACTGCTCATAAAAATTATTTATATCTTACAAAAAATTCAAAATGAATTATTCCCTAATTTTTGTGAGCAGTAAAGATAAATATAGAGAGTTCCTCATACCTAAAAAAAACAACAGTCACATTTCCACATTATTTTGTTTTTTTGTAAGTACCAAAAACTTCAGCAAATGCAAGCCCATTCTAGTCATAGACACTGGGAAAATAATTTAGTTTGGGTGTTTCTGCTGGTAGTATTGTCTAATCCTAGTTGCATTTTAATTGGGAGAACAGAGGGATTAACTTTGAGAAATGATTTGTACATGGCTCCAAAAATGGCGAAAGGTGACTTCTTATTATGCCGCATCATGCTAGCTAAATAGCAGAAGTTGTGGGCCTGTCCAGCAGGTTTTCATTTATAACCAATTTTGTCAAGGAGACAAAATGGGCTAGGTGTCCAAATGGATCCATATGCATTTAGCCTACATATAGTTCTTTGTTCATGCCAAGTGACGGTGTAAAGTAACAGCTAAAATGACACTGTGGGTTAGAAAGACATTTCAGCTTTAAATGAACTGTGATCCAGACTGTGAGAAAAGTAAACTTTAGCAGGTCCTAAGAAAGTGCTACATATCATGAGTCCAAACCTGAACTGCTGTGTGAACAGCACTTGTAAAAATGACAGCCAAATGGCTAAAGACAAATGGCAACTAAGTTTCACAATATTTTACAAAATGTTTAACATCACTTCTGTTATTTCTTTCTTATTTACAAAACACTCCAAACCAGCTTACCCAACTGTCAATATAAAAGTATTAGTTTATAAATCTAGCAGATTTTGTTACAAAATATGTAGAAAGAAGTTAAATTAAGGCTCCACTTAGTTTAATCTTACAAATCTGCACAGTATTTTGGATTTAAAAAATATTAACCCAGCTTTAATGAAGGCATTTCATTAGAATATCTGAAGTACTGTTAAATAACACATCACACTTTACTATCAAAACTGGAAGCCATTACAGCAGCTTTATAAACTCAGCTATAACAGGGGTCTGAGCAGCGAGCGGATTGATTGACCCTCTTTAGTAAGTTCTCTTGTGTGACTCATGCAGGGTAGAGGGACAGCTTCCTCTCGACGAGCCACTGTGTTGAACTTGCACATCTTTAGATGGTCAGCCATACTGGAAATGTTGGCAAATTTCCACTCATTTACTGTTCCAAACGCTGTACTGAATCTCCACACCTAAGAGTCACACACAATTAAGACCTCATTTAAACACAAGGCTCAGAGAGTATGCTTTCATTATTGTTTATGTTAAGTACTGTGCAAAAGTCTTAGTCCACTGTTAGATAAGATTGGATATTATTGGTTTAGCAATGGTACAATGACCTCTTGGTATCTTTATTATAATACAACAGGAATATACAAAAATTAAAAATCGCTTTTATAGGCTACAGTGGAAATTACTTAAAGAAATAACATCACCCAGCTTCTGCAGGATGCCAGGTTGACCCTACTATAGTCCAGAGAAGCTTGAATGGTCTTTTTGGAAGGGTAGCAGATAAGAAACCACTTTTTCAGAAGGGAAACTGAGAAAAGACTAAGATATACTAAAGCTCACAAATATTGGAATGAAGACCAGTAGAATATTATGAAATGACTCCAAAGTTTTAACTGTTTGGGTTCAGTTGTCATCACTTTATATATAGTCATTATACCATTGAAACAACAAATATAATGGTGGCCTAAGCCTTTTGCATCTCACTGGATGTAGAATGTCTTATAACAATAACTTGCCTTGTCATAAATCTGCCAAGAGGTGGATCCATCTGCACGTCTGGTCTTTGCCCAGAGCAAGACAACCATACCACGTGATTTTAACAGACTGGCACAAACCTCCCTCATCTTGCGAGACACTCGGGCAAATTGGCACAGGCTGAAACCATCTAGGAAGCTTGCAACATACTGCAGTAGCTCAAAGGGCAAGCTGCTGAGGTTGTCACACTGGGAGTCATACTGACAGAGTTTCTCAGTTGGATGTGTAACCAAGCCAGACTGCACACCAAAGGAGCCCAGGTATCGGTCATGGATGATTCGAGAGCCCTGCACAGATGGGCAGAACCTCCTTTGAGAGTAGGTACAGCCATAGAATGCCAAGGGGCACCTGTGCTCCATCCAGCCATTGAGGCCAGCGTGGATGTCCCCGTGGACGTTCTTAAAGTGGGAAGAAAATTCGTCCCTGCGAAACAGCTGACCACAGACGAAAGTGAACATAGAACGCTGCTTGGTCTGATAGCGAGCCACACACTCCAGCACTAGGTCCAGTCTGAGCGTGTGGAAAGGGCTGGGATTGGATAGCTGCGGGCTGGCATGATCACAGGCAGAAGCTGATGCAATGTCCCCCACCATGGTACTAGTGGCCAGTATTGCAGAAGGGAAAGAAAAAGTCTGAGTACCAAAGTCAATTCGATATCCATCCACAAAGCGGCTATCTGAAATGCCTCTACCTCCCGGAGAGTCACCAAGGCAGAACAGTAAAGCGGCCGTGATCAAGTCGATGCCATGCAGGCCTATTGGATCATCCACAACCTCAAGGTCAGATGTATCCACTGCTTTATCTTCCATCTTAGCCCGGAGTAAATAGGGATTGGACAGATACGTTTTTCGTCCGTTAAATGTAAACATACCCGTTCCTCTAAGCACTTGAAGATTCTGCAGCTTGCGCTCCAGCCAACGGTCCTCAATTTCAACAGGCAATTGTTGTAAAACATTGTTCTGTACTAAGTCAGGCAAAGGTATGGGGGGAGGTAGCTGTAATGGTGGCGACCGGGCCATTTCTTGTTCTGCTGCTAAAGTAGGCCTGGAATGGTATGGCAGAATTGGCCTAATGCCTGAGGAGTTGTTATTCATCTCAGCTCTTACCATGTGCATTTCAAGTCTAACATGATTGTGATCATCTTCTACATTTAGAAGACCATTTCTGAGTTCACTGACTTGTACATTACAATTCATGTCCTCCTCTTCATCAGAAGACAGGTCAGATCCAGTTTGCGCTTTCCATTCACTGCCATCTTCTTTGTAGTCTGCTGGAAATGCTTCTTCTCCACCGACAGCTCCCAGGTCATACTCTGGTTCTGTGTCATGTTGCTGCATTTGCTCAGTTTTACATGAACTGAGAGTCCCATTTAGAACACTTTGATCACCTGCATTTCTGTTTGAATTTGCTGCACTGAGGTTTTCCATGATCAAGTCAATACCTTTGTTCGCGCTGCTAAGAATGTCTAAAGCTGCTGCTAGGTTTCTGCTTTTCTCTACCGAAGCCTTGTAAAGTTCATTGTATGCCTCCCCATCCATTTCGATAAGTCCATTTGTTAGCTGTACTCCTTGGATGCTGGAATTGGATGCATCTTTTTCTTCATCCTGCTCATCTACAGTTTTTGCTACAGTGGTTGTCACTTTGAGAGACTCGAGTAACATACGTTGATCTTGTAGGGCCAGCGCCATGTCTAACTGTTCTACATCGTAGACCTCCTTACTTAAGTTTTCATACGACTTTCGATCAGCATAGCTCACAGGCCATCGGTTCCATTCCATGGTGCAACACACAACACTGGCTGGGCATATTCCCAGATGCTGTGCCATTTTAGTTCTGACAATTGTAAAGGGGCATCCAAACCCACTATTTAGACAAGGCACTCTTTCATATGGACACAGTAAGTGGTGTTCATCCAGCTTACAAGAGTGAAAAACTGCCCCACATACAAGAGGACAGCTCATGAGGTCACAGGATATGTTGGCCTGTGGTCTTACCATACATCTTCTGTTCACACAGTTCTGGCAATGAATATGTAGTTCCTCCATTACAAAAAATAACTTTGTTCATTAATTTTAGTATAGTACAGGGTCCACCTAGAAAATACAGAATAAAATAGGTTTGGTTAAATGCAGCTGACCTCACCCATATTTAATATTACTTTTCACATTTAAAGGAGTGCAAAAGCAGTCTGGACAGGTGTCCTTGCTTAGGGACAGGGGAGTCATGTATAATTGTATGTCTTTCATTAATCCTGCTCAATAACCCAAAAATATCGACTGGCTTGTTTTCTCAGGGGCACAACATTCTGGTCAGTTGTCCTGGACAGTCTTCATGTTCAGTAGTCCCTATTTGGGATGATATTTATTCCAGGCTTAAGTAATGGAATAAGTAACCAGAAAGCTGGTTTATTAGTAATTATATTGTAGAAGTAATAATAATAATAATAATAATAATAATAATAATAATAATAATAATACAGCACATAGTTCTGGGTCCAGTATCTCACAATGCAGAACCCATCAAAATAACATGCTTATCAAGGACAAGAAGTTACCATAAATGTATGAATATTACTACAACTTAGAGGTGCAAGATCAAATGAAATATAGAACACTATCAGGACATGCTGATCCAGAATTAAGGTATTCAGGGGGTTTGTGACATCTATGCACTCAACAATCACTTTATTAGTCACTTTATTATTATTGCCTCTCATTGTTTCTTAGCTCATCGTCCACTTACCATATAGAAGCACTTGCACTGTGGTCTTACAGTTACATACCGTAGTCCATCAGTTTGTCTACATGCGTTGTTAGGACCCTTTACTTTGTTTACTATGGTCAGGGCCCCCACAATACAGTGGCACTGACATAGTGGTGGTGTGTTTTTGTGTGTTGTGCTGGTAGGAGTGGATGAGACACAGCAGAGTATGGGAGTTGTTAAATGTCTCCATGTCACTGCTTGACTGAAAATAATCAACCAGCCAAAAATGTCCTGCCAAGAATATCCTGTGAGTACTGTGCAACAGTTACTGTCTCTGACTTTAATCTGCAAGATGAAGCAATCTAGTAATTGTCTAATAGTGCACAACGAGTGAACACGGTGTTTAAGAAAACTCTAGCTGCACTGTTGTCTAGTCCACTCATACCAGCAAAACGCACACTAATACCACCACCAAATCAGTGTCCCTGCAGGGCTGAGAATGTTCCTCCACCCATCTAGTTACAGATTTGTGGTTGTCCTGACAATTAGAGAACCAAGTAAAGGAGATGAACAAATGTAGAGAAACGTATTGATTGGAGTCTGTAACTGTACAACATCAAAGTGCTTCTATATATGATCTAATGGAAAATGAGCGAAGAAACAAGGTGTACCTAATAAAGTGATGAGTGAGTGTAAATCTGTTTGTCTTTCAACACAGTACATGTGCCTGTAGAAAGGCATAAACAATTGCGAAACTTGGAAACGTGTTGATTCGCATGACATGATTTCAAAATCAAGTTGCATCTGTCCAGTCGGTGACATTTCATACTGTTTGTGCATGACGCTTTAACTAATATCTTGGCCACTAGAAATCACAGCTGATAATGGGTTTTAAAGAGACATAAGAAATTATTTTCAAGCAGACGAGTTAAATCACTGCCTGACTAAGCAGTTTGAGTAGCTAACGGTTGTGCCTGTTTGTTTACTATAACAAAGTACAGCTTTCTTATTTTAAAGCAGCTACCTGAACTCATGTCATATAAAAACGTGACAGTCAAAAAACATTCCGAATATTAAACATTTGTCTATTATTAGGAAGTTAATTCGGTTAGCCGTTTAAGCTAACTACGCTAATGCTAGCTTCAGGTTCGGTTAGCACCACAGCTGCTCTCGTGAAGCAACTCATCTCGCAACACTCGTGTCCCAAATCGTTTATATAGTAATTATATAGTACTAATAATTTCGCTAAATGAGTACGACACCAGTAACGTTACTTTGATTCTAACGCACTGTCAATAAGGTGTCATGAGGACTGAGACGCAGCCCATGTCTTGAAGAACAAGACCGGCTAACAGATTTGTGTGCTAACTAGTAAATTAAGAAAGCATTGAATACTTACCGGGGAAGTATGACAGTCGTCGTTTTTGAAGCTTTGTTCACACAGCTTATAGTACAGAAATATAAACTCTTGTTGTTTAGTTCAGAACTTTATATTGTTCTACCTCTTCTAGTGTTTATTTATTCTAGCCGGCTGATAAGGGCACGCTGCTGGGGGAAAAATTAATATTCATGAAACAGATCCACAGTCTGCAATATGATTGGCGTGTACAGACGCCGCCCATTTACAAAGCCCCGCCTCAGCCAAGAAACCGCTTTACCTAATGATGATGATGAAGATTAATACTTTTATTATTAATCGTCACAAGGATGACAGAACCACCCGAATAAACGTTTTTAGTACATTCCCAAAGCCATATCCAATTAAGAAAAATATATATGTAAAACACTTTCCAGTATTACTCTACTGCCTTGTTTTCAGGAGAGAGACCCTTTAGAGTTTGGGCAACACTGGCATGTTGCATGTTTTCTTTAATTTCTAAATTAAAGACAAATGAACACTGACTCTACAGCAAACAAACTTAAATATGAATTTTCTGCAAATGACAGACGCTGTTAACAAGTCAAACAATGTCTGAAACCATACAAAACTGTTTTTTTGTATTTGCTTTAAAATAATTACGCCAAAGGACATCTGAATTGCACAGCACTTTAAGACACCTGCCAACTACCCCGACTGGCTTTGTCTGAGAGGGTGCGGGCAAGCTGATGATTCATCCCCAGGATCTGCAACAACTACCTCTGCTGGCCCTGCTATGTAGTGGAGTCCTGAAATCCCGCTGACTTTTGAGAGACTTTGTTTATTTACAAGGGAAGCCCAAATTGAAAAAAATCAAAGTAAAGCCATGAACTATAGCAATTTATACGACAATCAAAAACAGAAGTTTTTGGCAGTAGCTAGGGCTGGGGTCACAGTGAAGCCTGGGCTCATCATTTAAATATTGAGGATAGGGCTGAAATATCTTTGGAAGGAATGCTAGATTTTCTTTGACAGAAGTTTGACTAGTATAACTAAAACCAAACCTGCTACTCCACCACACCACCCACGAGTCATACATTCTAAACCTAAAGGACTTGGCTCTTATACACCTGGTCATATGTCTTACAGTACTAGACCAGTACATTCATTTATTTATTTTCAGTAGCTGCTTTATCCAGTTCAGAGTCGTGAAGTGTGGTGGATGTAGGGAGGGCTAATCAGGAATCATTCTCAAACAGCATGCAAATTCAGAGTGCTCACACACTTTCACTCGCATTAGGACATGTTAGCGTTGCCAGCTGAATTAAATCATGTCTTTGGATTAGAAGGAAACTGGAGTTCCCAGAGGAAAGTCACACGGACATTGGGAGAATGTTCAAACTTCCAGCCCGGCCAGGAGTCAAATCTGGGTTACTGGAACAGTAGAAAAATAGCTCTGAACACTTGTTATCTTACAGTGAAAAACAGTTATGATCACTTACACTTTGATCATGCATGGTAAGGCAAAAACGAAAGGCTAATGGACAGATTTAAATTACAAATACTGTACATTGTGTTGAAATGTGTGTTCTACAAAAATGTCTCACATGAATGATCTTAGACTTAAACACGACTATTTCGTAAATGGTTTTCTGTTAATTTCTCAGTAAAGGTAAATATAAATAATGTGGTAATTGATCATACATTGATAGATATAAGATTAAAAATACACTGGCTTATGCCTTCAATAACAAACAAACAAAAACATACATTATAGTGAAACTTTTTATTTCAAATATTTCTTATTTTCCCAAATTACATGTTTAACAGCAAACAAAAATGACAATAAAAAAATAAAGCTATTGACACTACAGACAATTTTCACACTTTTGTAAAACAACATATATATATGTTGCTACCTGAACATTATGTAACAGTTAAAGTTAAAGTTAACAGTTATGTACAGTTAAAGATTTATTGTCACCAACAAAAAATATGGTTTAGAACAGCTTGGAAACAAGCATCTATGATATTTATAGATTAGCAAAGCAAAAAAAAACAAACAAAAAAAAAACAGAGCAAATCCAATCTCATATAAAGTACACATTCTAGTCGAATGGGAAAAGTGGGGAAAAAAAGCTTGAAATTTGGACTGGCCTTCCTCAACCTCATTCACTCATCCTGAACTTGCTTATAAACCAAATCATCCATAACTAGGGTACAAATAAGGTAACAGAGGCCAGATTCTCTTCATATCAACATGGTAAAAGTTAAGACAAAGTTCTTTTGAGCTCCGTAATCTAGACAATAATTAAATCCCACTATCCACTATCCAAAAATGTAATTAATCAGCATTTGTAATAAATCTGCCTGGAAGGGCGTGCCGGAGTTCTAACCCTAACCCTGATAGTATACATAGTGCCAAGTATGGTTATAGAGACAAAATTTCTCCAAGCACAATTTGAAGATTTGCAAAAGGTGGTAGGATTTTGCGGCCATTAACCATCAAATCCACAATCAAACTGCATACTAACAAACTAATTTTAAAACCTGACAGAAAAAAGTGTACAAACATGCAGTGGTAGACACCACTGGGATTTGTATTTGGGTGTGTTAGTTTGATGAGACACTAATTAGCTATATGGGCCTGGAACCGTGTTAAGACACAGGATATCATTGACCCTATTGTAGCATGGAGTTTCAAATGAAAACATACACCTGGTTAAAGATTGAATCTTTCAGAATGACCATAAACCTAAACATACATTTAAATCCATAATAAATGCTTTGATTACCAAAAAAGCAAACCTTTGGCATGGACATCTTAGTCGGCTAACCTAAACCCCCTAGAAGGACACATAGGTTTGTTGCATTTCTTGAGAGTGACATTACAAACAATAAAGTGGGCTAATAATTCTGTATTTATGTGCGAAATAAACATTTGTGGGTTAAACCATTGCAGCTTAGGTAGCCACATCTGATATACGATGGAAGTTGGAAAGGGTGAGTTGAGCCTCTTGGGGTGGATAGGACCTTCTGCTGCTCAGCCACAATTTCCCAAATATACCAGTGATAAGCAGAAGAACCGCCAGCAGGACTCCAAGCACTAATGTCCCCACTGGGGGTGCATTTTCATCTAGAGCAGAGATGAACATGAAGCTATCAGGTTTTAACATATACTATATTAGAGGTGGAAATCTAACGATAAGATTCGATTACGATTCAGAGAGCAACGATTTACGATGTATCTCGATTTGTTTTTTTTGTTTTTTTTTCTATACAGAGTTTTTTTTTAGTTTACCATGTGACTACTTGAAACAAATCTGTGGCGTCAAAATAGGTCCTAAAGTTTTGAGAATCAACAAACAGAATCCGTAACCAAGAAATTACATTTTGTAATAACAAACAGGTTTGTAAACAGAATATTTCTGTTTGTAATCGTCTATTTTAAGTTTAATATTTTTGAAGTATCTGTTTTAGCTTTCTTTGCGTATACGTTTTCTCTGTTGCGCTTCTTTCAGTCTCACTTTTGCTTCAAAAAGTTTTTCACTTTTGACTTTTGGACCCGATTTGATGGGGTCAGGCAGCTTGTTGGGGGATCTAGGCAATCATTGGCTGCTGGAGTTAAGCCCCGCCCACCAGTTCATTCAACTGAGGTAAGTTAACACTCTACCTAGATTAACCAGTTAGCAGTCTGACTCTAAGCTTCATTATAAAAATGCATAATCGTTAAAACTAGCTGATATGAGAAAACATGAACACACAGCTTTCCTGTGTTTATTCCGGACCATTTTCCAATCAGAGTAAAAGACTTTCGTACTTTCGCTGACGTAGCGGCCTCTGTAGAATAAGCTGGTTGGCGGGGCTTAACCCCAGCAGCCAATGATTGATTAGATTGGGTCCAAAATCAGGTCCAAAAGTCAAAAGCGAGAAACTTTTTGAAGCGAAAGCTAGCCTGAGAGAAGCTTAACGGAGAAAATGGATACTTAAAAAATATTAAACTCAAAATAGACATTACAGAGCTCAGTTAGTGAGTGCTAATGTTTAAGTTCTTGTGTAAAAACAGAAGCTGGTCTACATGTTTAGATGAAAGTGTGCTCGATTATTGATTATTGACATTTGTTAATCAATTCAGAATCGTTAACGTCCGAATCACGATGCATGCAAAAGCTAACTTGAACCATTGTAATGCCATGAATGCCTATATATGCAGTTGTTAAAAAAATAAACAAATAGGTTTGTAGACTGAGAATCAAATCGCCCATGTGTTTAAACACCTTGCAAACTTGTAGATAAAACTTACTTGGAGTGTTTTGATCAGAGTTGACCAGAATTCGTCTTATTGGTCCATATGAAACAGTGTGGGACAAAGCGACATCTCGGCGAGCCCTTGCTGATGCATTTTCACCAGAGCAATTCTGTCATGTCATTTAAAGTCGAACAACAGTAGCATTAGGTTTCAGAATATCTAGAAACGTTATCTCTTCTAAATGTAACTATGAGGTAATATATTAGTTACAGTGGCATCTTACAGGTTGGCAGGCTCCTGAGTTACTGTGGCAGATCTGAATATTGCAATGAAGGAAAATGTCTGTGTAGGAACCTCCCACAAATTTAAACATTTGGATCCTAAATAGAGCCTCTGGACCTTGTCCGTTCTTTATCACTGCCAGTGTCTGGTCATTTATTAGCACTGGGCACCTGATAAGAGAAAATGTAAATATAATTAAGGTTCCTTTATAATGACAAAAAATGACTTAATGTATGAAACTATGTATTAAAACGTTGTAAATATAAGTGCTGCTTTTATAAACATCGATAACATTTATTTTCAACCCTAAGGAAATGTTCATTCATTTCTTTTGAACTGTACTGTAGCTCATCTTTAGTATAAAGACCCCTGCAGATGCAGAATTGTTTTTCTTCTGACATGCACATCTTAAAGGTCTTAAAAGCCTAATAAAAGCAATAACCTTAAAAAGGCTAATAAAAACCTTTTCTTAGTTTAAGGCAGTGGCTGCAGATGCAATAGCTGAAAGAAGAGAAAAGTTTGTGTTGTCATGGACAAACCCAGCCATTCTGGTGAAATGCACACTGCTTAAGACTGTGGTCACATGAGATGAGTCGCACAAGGTGTTTTCTTTTCAGCTCCCTTAGTAACTGCTTTAACATGTAGCAACATCTTTATACCACTAAATAATAACTACTAAGACCAAAAGTAAGGACTGTCTAAACATCAGGAAGAGAAGGTGATTATTAAATACATATCAATAATATATTACAAAATCAAAGTTGTACAAAATGCCTCACCCCACCAACTACTCTAGCACTACACAGATATAAATACACAGCAGTTACATGAATGAATAAATCATTTTCTGAAACAAATGAACACAATCTGAATATCTACAGTACTACCGGTGCACTCACGTGTCTTTAATGAAGGTGTATTGGATATTGCTGTAAGGATTGTTGCTTGGTGTGGCCCAGCACTTCTCTGTTCTGAGCATCAGATTAGCTGGTATCTGTGTGACAAGCAGTCCAAACATGCTAGTCAGTAACTCACCGAGCAGTCAGGCAGTCAACAGATACCCAACAAGGGTGAGAGTAAACAAGAGTGTGTGCCAGAGGCCTGATAGAGCAAAGACAGTGTCACCGGTTACCATGTGAGATAGTGTTGTATGACATTAATTACACATTGTCCCGAACCATCTTGAAATTCTCCCTTCATTACATTTGTATTATTAAAGAGCAAGTGAGTCATAATTATACAGGATTTAGTATAAATATTAACAGCTTCAGCCTCACACGCTGAAAGTGTGGCAGCAGATTCAAAAGCTAACACCCATCTAGCCGAGATGAGGAGAAAACAGAGCATTGTTGTTGTTGACAGTGTCATTTTCCTATTATACAGTAATATTAAAATTCATCTGAACATGTCATTTTAAACCTTTAGAAATAACCAGCAATTAGCCAATGCAGTATTTGTTATTGTGACACTGAAATAACTGAATATTAACTTCAAAATGAAAGTTTACTGGTCAAAAACAAATTAGGAATTGCAATACAAAACCTCAATGCATTTGACGCAACTACTGTGTCATCACACGGGCTTTTTTTAGATGCAACAGAAGTTATTTTTAACTGTAGAATAAAACACTATGAAATACTTTGATCGTACTTTAACTTAAAGTCTCTGATATGAATAGAAATTATGTTATTTACATTGGCCTCAGAGCTTTGTATCAAATAACCTTCTTTCCAAGATAAATTGAGCAATATTTATAAATTCCAGGAGCAAGGTTTTATAATTAGCTCAGCCCTATTGATACAACTAAAGGAAATGTTTTTGGGATGAGCTTTAGTAATGTTCATAATAGCTTACAAAACACAATACAGACCATGTAAATTTTCACAAAGATGTTGTCTTCAAGCATCAGAGAGGGAACAGTGGTCCATTTATCTTCAAAGTCCTCATCTTTATAGAGCATCATGGACACAGAGAAATTTCCATCTTCTGTGTTCAGGGTGATTGTCCTGCAAAGTAGAGAATGTACTGGATGATGCTGAAGGACACTTGAAGAATATTGGAGCAGACCCTTCAGATAATCCTCAGATTATTCTTTAGTTACTATTTGTTACCTCTTTTGTTTAACAAGAAAAAACAGACTTAGTTTGAGGTTCTGCTTCTTTATAATGGATACAGTGAGCTTACGACCAAAACGTCTGCTATTTACATGATAGTGTGCTTATTGAACTGATGATATAGTGTACTGTGGGCTCCCACCTGACATTCACTCGTATCATATTTTCTCCATTAGGTTGCTGGACCATGTAGTTTGCAGGATAGCGGCATCCAAATGTAATGTTGACGTAGCTTCTCGTAATGATCTCTGTTTCATTATTGTGAATGGTGTTAGTGAACATGATGTGAACATCATCAGATGCCTGAAAGCAAAGAAGAGTTCAACTGATATGTTCAAAAGGCGTTTTATGGCTGAACTTGGCACACTGCCCTCTGTCTCATTTGGAGTTGCTTTATTGCATGTCTGTAAAACCATAAAGCAAACCATTCTTTCTTAGGCTTAAGTTGAATAGTCAGGGCAGTCATATAAATTATTCAATTTGCTTTATAATAATACTGCAGTTTTGTCAAGTAAAAGTATTGTTCCAATAAGACCTGTACACAGGGAAAAAATGATACCAAATCTGTAAAATGCAGAAACTGAGTAGATAATTAGTATACATTTGTTTTGTATAAGTAGGTTGAGTTTCAACAAAGCAGTATGAGAAAGGCCTTTTACAACTACCAGAGGCGGAGCAAGGAGTATTGTCATCCCCACAAAGCAATGTTAACCTTTCGCGGGCTTAAGAAGAAATGCCACTGTGCCTCTTAATGGCACTTATGGTCTTAAGTACAGATTTATATCCTGTCGGAGTGAAACTTGTCCGCTAGGCAATGTTACGATGGGATGAGATGGTGTGTGAGGATAAATAAAAGAGGGAGTACAAGATGTGACACTGAATTATGGTTAGCCTATTCATTATTGGTGAAAACACAGTCATCATTTACATTTAAATCAAGGTAATTTAAAGCAGTGTGAATACTGGTCCACCCCACAAGCTCTTTAGTCGTCCAATCTAGAGAAGGAACACACTATGCCCTCTGCATTTTACTTATCGCAGGGTCCCTATATATATATATGTGTGTGTGTGTGTGTGTGCGTGCGTGTGTGTGTGTGTGTGTGTCTGACCACATATATACGTGTTTGTATGAGTGTGTGAGATGAATATTTGATCTCCATGTTTTTCTTCTTTAGAAATCCATATATTAACTAACCCGTATTTATTAATAGGTTAGCATTAATTTAGTTAGTACAAGTGGCCTATTTTTCAAATGTAAAATATTGTGCTACCTAAACCCCATCCATATTATATCATAGAACAACAATAACGTCTCTCTTCTCTTTGATACCTTTAGGAATTACAGATCATCTTAGTTTTAAAACACAAATTGGTTTACTAGGCTTACCATGATGGTGCCACAATCTGTGAGATTTGTCCTGATAGTGAAAACATAGTCTTCCCCAATCTCAGCACCACGACATTCTGGATCATTTAGATGCAAATCCCAAATCTGATTAAAAAATGTGGAACAGGAACAGTCAATACCTTTACGTAACGTGACTTATATACTGTATTAATAGTCCTGCATACATTACATTTAAGAAATGTCTATTTTAGGAGGCCCAAACTTACAAATACAGGAGGATCCTTGTTGAGAAAGAAAGAACTTGGAATTATAACTTGTATCTGCTCATTGGTACAAATAACTGTTTCATTTAGCTCTGTAGGAAAACAGAAAAAATAAAACATTTGTTACCTAGAGGTGTAGAGCAAAGATGGTATGCATGAATTCAGCATGCCCTGTTAACATTTAAAACAAGAGCATATTTCTATTTTTTATATTGAATTTTTAACATATTTAATTTGCCTCTATATAGTTTATCAGCATTGATGTAAATATGTATAACCAGGGAGGAGGATCAGCAAAACGCCACTGCTGTAAAAATGATGGCCATTTTAATCATTTACATTTAATATCTTTACAACATGTTTTTTTTGGCAGGACAACAATAAAATATTTAACAGATACTGCCACAGGTTCATGAAAAACATAACATTTTAAGCCAGGGTATAGTAGTGTCTTTTAGGTAGTTAAAATAGCACAATTGTTAAAAGTCAGCTTTTTTGCAAACTAGAACAGTCTATGACTAAATGTTATTTTAGCGGAGAGTCTTTACTAAACCCAATCTTACTGAGACATCAAGCAATAGTGTGTAGTTTAGAGACTCGTTTTTGCCCTCATTGAGATTTAGAAAACAGACTCACCTGCTTCCTCAAGATGTACAGCTGGGACAAGTGTCCATAATGCAAGTAGACACCAAACCAATGCCAGAGGAACGGGCGTCATCTTTTAAAGACTTTGCTTGCTCTGGCTTCTTCTGAGAATTTGCTTCTATTTGGCTGGGTCACTCAAGTCTGTATATCTTCTAACCTATTAACCCTGTCTGACTGCCAACTCCCGTTGTGCACAATCTCACCCAGCGCTCAAGAAATGGCTCTAATCAAGTAGGAGCCTCCCTCCGACCTTAAAACTACCAGCGTGAATTGATGTCCACACCAACAATGAGATTCCACACATAAATAAGGCAAGCCAGAAGGAGTCCAAGGTAACATGGACCATGTAGATTAGGGGTCGTTAGACTGAAAATACTACAGATAACAAGCAAGTCTGAAATCACTGACCAATAAGGAGTCTGTTCATCACATAAAGGGAAAGGATAGTTGCAGGGTGGTATCCTGTTCTGTCTGCCTCTTTTGTCTGCAAGGATTTTAAGTGGCATTGCTACAGCTTTACGATTTTTTTTATTCCACTGAGTCAAGTGCAGTTCATGTTTACAGAGACTGAGGAGCTGGTGTTTGACAAAATGCAGCAAATCCAGTAAGGCCATTGAAGTAAACACAAACAGAAGTGGGCTAGAAACAGTACCAAACATCTCCACTTTAACTGTGTTTAATTTCATAACAACCATAGACACAGGAACTAAATGTTGTTTATGTTAGACAGGTTCAATTTAATTACCTACATCGCTGCCTTCATAGTAGTCCTGATGATTTAACTTGATGTTTTTTTATAACAACTTGCTGGCATATTCTAAATATATTTTATACAAGCTAAAGGATTGTCACAATGATCGGAAGGTACCAAAGGGACTGTAAATAAGGCAAACACAATATAGTCTTTACAAGCAGTCTTTATAGGAAAGCTTTTATGGGCACTGAATAATGATTCTTTTGTCTTGTAAATAGCTAAAACATTTACGTGGATTGTTCATAACGACATATCCCCAAACAAATATATCCTCCACCTAAATGGGAGGAGGATCAGCAAAAGTCAGTGCTGTAAAAACAGTGGCTATTTTAAACATTTACATTGAGTATCTTTACAACACCTTTTATTTTGCAGGAAAACAATCAAACATTTACAATCTGTTTAAATTTACCCTTGGTCTGTGTCATCATTGCTAATACAATATGGAAAAGAAGAAGTTGTGAATTATTGAAATAGTGCAAATATTGAATGTTATGAATGCAATGTTCACTGTAAGACCTGAAATTGGCCAAACATGTTATGTTTAGCCAGAAAAAATAGAATTAGGAAAAATGTTACTGGTCCCAGAATGCCTTCCCAACAGAGACAAACAAATCACATTTCTGCCTGCCGGAGTACATACTATATGCTCTTTTATATTCACATTATTGCATGAGCCATGCTTATACTAAAGGTCTGTCTCTGAGCTGTACTGCCATGTAAGCGATAAGGTTAGCGGTTCACCTCTTCTGTTATCAACTACACACTTGTTACTAATAGTTTGTCCTTGATGATCAGTGCAATACAATCCAGAATTAACAAAACATTGCTCATCACACATGACTCTTAAGTCTAGACTATAACTGAGTGACTGTAAGCAGTAAAATTACAATAACAAATGAATGATAGCACATATTAGCATATCAATTCACAAAAGACGAATTAGTTTGGCGCAGAGGATCTGCCATCCTCTGCTTTACTTTGCTGGTTCTTGTGCTCACTGGACACACTGCGTGGCTGGGATCATTCAGCTATTTCAAGTGTGTCTGTGTCCTCAGTGAAGAGCTCAGCCAGGTCAGCTACTGTGAACACGGATGCTTCCGAGTGCTTCATAGCTGTGGCACTGTGACTGGAGATGCAGTGAGAGTAAAGCAAATGTAAATCAACAGTCTTTTAAAAACGGCCTGTGAATATACTTACTATCTTGTTTCCTAAAACATCTGCTTACACTCACCTTTTCTCTGCTGTTTTCAGCATGGCTTGCATGCGCTCCTCTATTGTGGACTTAATCAGGAACCTGTGCACAAAAGTGGGTCTAGGGAAAACGAAAAAAGAAAAAAAAATAGATGAGAAATAATTCCAGAATCATAGGAGTCATAAGAAGGATATCGGTGCTTTTGATTCTTATTTCCAATATTCTTATCATTTCTTTTTCTTGTCTTACAACTTCTCATTTGGCATCTCCTGTTGAAATTGTATGCTTTTACATTGTGTTTCAAAAAATATTTGTTCCTGCATTAAACATGAACATTGAACTAAAATTAAAATAACAGACCAAGTAAAAATGTTGGTCATGTCATTATAACAGGGCATGTTAAGCACTGGGAGATATTAAAGGGTATGTCAACAGACAACTTTCATAACTGACATGTTGGATACGAGAGAACTATACAGGACTAAAGACCTGACCAACTTAAACGTGGGACAAATTGTTACATTCAGACAGCTGAATCGGAGTGTTTCCTAAACTGCAAGGTTTTAGCCTTCTTGTGGTCAACATCACCAAGGAACCACTGACAATTGTGTGTGTGGAGGGACCTACAATATGTTGGCACTCAAGACTCACTAATGTGTTAGAGAAATGAATCCCATCCTGTATGGTCAGAATGGAAAATCTACTGTGGCACAAGTCAAAGAAATTGTTCATACAGGAGAAATGTGTCACAACACACACTGATCTCTGCTGCATATGGGGCTGCCTATTTGCAGACTGGTCAGAAGGCTTGTCACACTAACCCATCCACTGTAGAAAGTGTCCTTTTAATGGGCAAGCAGGTGTTAGATCTGGACCTTTGAGCAATGAAAGAAGGTCATCTGGCACAATGGGTGTCAGTTTCTTTTCCAACGCATGGACGTTCGGTTACGTGTGTACTATTTATTTGGGAGGGAGTGTAATACCCTGAGTAATGCTCTGCAGAGATACAGACATTTATGTGAATGTTAATTTGACGTCCCTAAAGTTTGTTACTGGCCAGATGGATTTAATATTTTGGGCAACCAGTGTCAAATCTTGTGTCAAATCAGTCCACTGTAAAGACAATTAGAAAACAAATCTAAATTAATAAAATACTACATCACTTGGCTGCATGAATTACTCTGAATCCTTCATTCTATAGTTCATAATCAACTGTCAGCTATTCAGTCCAGTAGTTCTTGGATTGTGGCTTACTTGGTTTGACCGATGCGGTGCACTCTGCCAATAGCCTGCAGTTCATGTGCGGGGTTGAGAATAGGCTCCACAAGCAGCACATGGGTAGCCTCAATGATGTTCAGGCCATTTGAGCCTGTGTGCAATGGCAACAGCAGGATGTTGATCTTCTCTTCATATTTGAATGAATTTAAGTTCTCCTAAAACAAAATACTGGCATTAGCAAATTGCCTTCTTGAATAAAAATGACTCAACCTGCAGTCAGCTGTAATGTACAGACATACAGTACTGTGCAAAGGTTTTGGCACTTTGTATTTTTCCAATTTACTGTATTTTCTGCCTGTTCCTTAAGTTTCTGTACTTTGTAGTTCTACATTTACAGACTGTAATTCATCTGCTTCTGTACATACTTGGTTAGTCCCCTTTACTCTGTTCTCTAGCGGTCAGGACCCCCATAGGTCAGGTATTATTTGTGTTCTGGAACATTGGACTTCAGTGACAGTAGTTTGGACTGGAGTTTTTGAAACACTGTTTACTCAATGTCCACTGTATTGGAGACATTCGCTGTATTGCTCCACCTTGTAGACGCAATGTCAGAGACAGTAACTCGTCTGTCATTGCACCATTTGTGATAGTCATCGTGTAATCCTTCATGAGTGCCAGGACTGCTGGTGGCTTGAAGCTTTTGACTATTTTAAGTCCAGCCATGACATTGAGGAAGTTTAAAACTCCAACTCCTGCTGTGTCCGATCCCTTCTTTTCAGTGCAACACACATTAACAAAGCACCACTACTACTTCACTATGTCACCGTGGTGCTGAAAATGATCCACCACCTAAACAGTATATAAACTGAAAAATACAGAATGCAGAAGACCTTTAAACTGTACTATATTTGCGCTCATAGCAGAACATGAAAACAGGAAAATTTGAAAACGCATAACTGCAGAACGGTTTCAGTCTGAATGGCAGTAGAAGCGCACCTGAAACTTGTGAATCCCATTAATCTGGGAAAATTCCATGTTGTTATCAAAGAGAGCTTTGGCTATGATATCCAGCACACCTTGCCACTAGGGGAACAAAGAAATAAATGAATTTAAACTGAACAAACAGTTTAAATTTAAACAGTTTATGAATATAAACTGATAAATGTATACTGAAAACAGCTTAAACAAACGTTACCGTAGAGAACACAAGGGATTTAGCCGCAGGATCAGTCAGCTGGATTTTTTTAAGGGCTCGAACCACAGCCTCTACTTTAGTAGAGTGACTTCCCTGCAATGTCATAAAATCCAGAGAAATGATTCAACATGCCTGACCTTACCCCGTCTTAGATCTTACACCCCACATTTTTATCAAATAAGGGAACAAAGCAGTTATAAAGTTTGTGTTTGTGAGGAATCAATGGGCACTGACTTTTACAGGGATTTCCTGGCCCTGATCTGCAGCCTGGGTGGTGAAGACATAGGAAATTTCAGCGTGGGAAGTGGTTTGCCTGCAGATGGCGCACTTTATAGCTTTCCTTCTATTTCCAACGCTGTACTGCTCCACAATGATGGAAATGCACTCATTGCAGAAACAGTGTCCACAGGTAAGCACAGCCCACTAACCCAAAACACAAATAACACAAGTGCAGGGAAGGATGTGAAAATAGAGCTTCCAAATACAGTTTTGAGTAAATACAGTTTAATTGGAACACACATCAGTTTTGATTACAGTTAAAACTCATCTCACCTCTTGACCCAGGGAGCGGGCACAGATGGGGCATGGCTCTGGATTTAGACCTCCTGTGGACTTATCCTGAGACTGGAACAATTGTTTAGTGGAAAAAAATCAGCATGTACAGCATGAAGTCAGGCATAATTAATATATTGTAAACATTAAATAGTTCATTTAAGTTTTACTTCAGTGATATAATCCTCATACAATAAATTGGACAGGGCAGATTAACTTGTTAATGGACTAAATTTTTACCGGCGGTCATATCCTTATTTTATGATGACAAAACAGATTTTAAAAATGCTGTAACAATCATTAAGCAATATGCCTTATGCAGGTCTGGGAAAAAAATGTGCACAACTCCAGATTACATGCCATACATGTACAGTAGGTATGTTGACTCCAGAAGCCAACATATCTACAGGGTGAATCAAAAGACACATGTTGCGCCGTGGACTTTTTTGCAAAGACTGCCAAAACCATTGTTGAACTTTCTAAAAAAAACCCACAATCATAACAGTTTCATAAGTGTATTCTTTTTTAGATTCCTTATTATTAGGAATAGATTATGTTACTGACGTCACTTTTGTAAGTCGCTCTGGATAAGGGCATCTGCTAAATACTCTAAATGTAAATTCCATCTTCAGTTACCTGTGATGAACAATATGATCCAATATGATTGAAGATGGGTGGCTATGTTTTCTACATAGCCTACAGTATAGGCCCATTACTTGCTTAGATATTTAGATATGTCATTTTCCCTTTTGTTTCTGAAATAAAAGGGTGTTCTGTGACTTTAGACTCACCCTGTACATGTATGGCAACAATTCTATTCCTGTATCTGATTAATTCCAACACAGACATATCTCATCTGCTTAATGAGGTGCTGATCAGGTGATCGCCTGAACCACAGCATCTCGATTTAGGACAAGTTATAAATACATAATAACAATGTATAGTAATAATGATAATATCTTATAATAATAACATATGTAATTCACTTTAGTCATGACTGTGAGAAAGTGCTGTCGGCCACATCTGAACTCGTAAGGACTACTTTAATGTGTTGGAAATTGGAAATTACACGTTACCCTTTCTAGATTGGTGAGGTAAAGAAGTTGGCCAAGTTTCTTCTGTAGTTGTGATTTAGCCACGGCCCTGTCATTTAACAGCTTCACTCTGTTCTGCTCCACCTAAACCCACATATAGCAAACAAGACAAACAGACACATGCACTTAACACACAGGTCCTTTATGCATGTGGTGTCGATGTTCATTTCTACCCACCTCGTGTGGTTCTATGATGTGAAGCACTTTAGGTTTGGGCTCATCGGGAAGACGCACGCGCAACCTTTCTGTAGCCATACCTAGCTCATCTATGGCTGATACACGATCCCTTAGAGTCATCCAGTACTCATGTAAGACCTAAAAATAATAGAAACATAAAACATAAAGCATCTAGATAGAAATCACAGATTGCTGCAAAATCTGGCATGCAGATATGTAAATGACTGCAGGTGTGGTCTGGTTAGACACTGTGCCTTGCCTGAGTGCTCTATAAAAAGGCTCTCAGATGCCACCTTTGGGTAGTGTACTTCTTGGTGAGAGATAATTAACTGCTCCTTGACACATGTGCCCATGGCTGAGCTTGCAGCTCTACTACACTCATGGTTTGTTGAAACTGGCATCCAAGGTGGTCTCAAATGTAGCCTCTGATAGCCTTTCCACAGTGGGTACAAAACTATAATGAATTCTAACATTAACAAACCTTGTACTCTTTTTTCCAGAACTCAAAGAGCTCCATAAAGGTGTTGCCTTCCTCTATGAGTTCAGTTTCTATGCGCCGGATCTTTGCAAATGATAAGATGGCTTTGAGGGTGCGTTCTGTCTCACTGGCTGCCCACAGACCACGGCTGGTAGTAGGAAGTCTATCATCCATCAGCCCTTCCTCATCCTCAATCATCTCTTCAAATATGGCTGTCTGGCCTTTAACCCTGCAAGTCATGAAATTTTTTTTTTATAGGTTTCCCCAAGTAATGTAGCTTAAGGATTAATTTTATACAGATTAATTTTACTATATTGTATTACTATATTAATTAAAGATAATTAGTTAACTATAGAGTTAAAAGGATAGCTTTTATGGTTACTTACGTGTGGGAGAATAGTTTTGACTCATAATCGGTGAAGAGTTCATCAGCTTTGCAAAATACACAGCTATGATATAAAACCAAAACAGAACAAGCCATTTATTTATTATACTTCAAAAGTCCATTAAATAGCTTAAAATAACTGTTTTTCAAAAAAAAAAAAATAATAAGCTTAACCAATAAGTAAAAGCCTGTATGTAAGCTGATAAGGTCTTACTTGTTGAGTGGAAGGCGCACAGGCCTCAAGTGACAAGCAGTTGCCTCCTCAATTACTTCCTGTGAAGGTGGAGCTTCTAGCTTCTTCACAGCATCCTGAACAGTTTTTTGGGATTTCATCAGTTCGTCCATCTGAGTGCTGAGCAAAAACTGGAGACCTCGGGAATCCCGGAATCTAAGAAGCAGAGACCAGGGATTATTTGACAAAAAGTGATTATTAAAATGCCTTAAACAGACTGTGATGTCATTTGAAATTATCCTGAACAGCTGCATTACTTGTCCGCCATTGAGAATTTATTGGCCTGCTGTTTGTAGCTGCATGTCAGCTCGTTCTGAATGCGGTCGACCAAGTCATCATCCATTGAGAATTGAATGGCCTGCTGGATGACATCCAACCACCAGGGACTGCGCAGGTTCACCTAAGACAGAGCTAAATGAGAAATGTGGCCGTGTTTAAACTTGGAGCAGATCATTTCTGAGGTTCTCAGACATCCTACCTTGCGCTTAAGCTCTCGAATGTTCTGAAGAACAGGCAGTAGGTTCTGCTGAGCCTCTGACACCTCGGAGCTGACCTTAGTCATGTAGTGCTGTCTCAATTGCTCTGCCTAAGTATATCAAACACATGCAGAAGATCTCACTAAATGTATTGTAATTATTTATGTACATCTCATGATCCCATTCAGTTGGAAGCACTAATTCAGCTGGGGAAAGAGGGCATGCTTGATTCTCCTGGAACCCCAAATGTTTTAAACATAGGAGCTCTGGTGCCTGTCCATGGAGAACAAGGGCACAAGAATACGTATGCCCGGAAAGGGACCACATTAATGTAGTCCGGCCTGGACTACACCAGGATTCAAACCCGGATTAGAACACTGAGACCCAAGAACTTTAAGCCTGAATGGGGACTGTTAACATAAAGGAGCCACATGTTAAGTTCAATCAATTCATTTGGTTCACTGGTGAAGAACAAATGTGTGTGTGTGTGTGTGTGTGTGTGTGTGTGTGTGTGTGTGTGTGTGTGTGTGTG
>JAUZST010050044.1:0-25005 GCA_034779995.1 Parotocinclus haroldoi | reverse complement strand
CACACACACACACACACACACACACACACACACACACACACACACACACACACAGAGTCACACACTAAGGGCCACTTAGTGCATACATGGAGAACTCCGTGGTGAAGACTGACTTCTTGAATTAAATCAACTGCATGGTTGTTTTTTTTTAAAGAAGTGGGTGTGAAATTAATATGACCATCGATGTTAAAATGACTCGTGCACTTCCTTTCTTTACATGTGTATAAATAGCTGGGTTGCTCTGTGATATTTCCTCCTATCACACCGAGCAAATGGAGCGCTACTGCAGAAACAAGACTAATAAATGCTCCAGCAAAGCAGGTAGAATCTTAATCTGATAAGAATTTGTTTGGACCTACAGAAATATCAGCTTCAATGCATTGAACTGTTGTAATGTTGCCAAGTTTTTGCTGCCACAGAAATAGATGATGATGATAGCTATGTGGAAATGGACGAGCTGGGCAAAGGTCAGGGGTCCAGTCAAAGCACAGGTACAGAACTCATATTTATTCTACTATTAACATTTGTATACATAATATAAAAATCTAAAAAGCAGACCATGTAAGAATGTCTGAATGTAAGAAATCATTTACTTCTGTCTGCTGGATTTTAAATCCTATATGCATCACTTTATACGTGAATAATCAAACACAATTTGTACCTTGCGTTAACATTTTATTCACTTTATACTTTTTTATTTGTCCGACCACTTGAGGTACTATACGGTGCAAAAGTCTTAGGCCACCATTAGATGAGACGGACTTCTGTTTTAGCAACAGTACAACGACCACATGAAGTCATTTCTCAGTCTCCGGGTTAGAATACAACCACAAACACAAAATAATGCTCTAAAATTAAAAAGGCTACAGTGGTAAGTATTTAGTGTGACCTGTCATTGACAGAATACCAAACCTGATCAGGAATGGTATTTTTGGAAGGGTAGTAGCCAACAAACCACTTTTTAAAAAGGGAAATGGATAAGGCCAAGATATGCCAAGGCACACAAAGAGTAGAATGAAGATCAGTGGAGAAGAGGATTATGGAGTGCTGAATTCAAGATTTTGGCGATTGTGAACAAAATATTATATTGTCGTTATGTTGTCATAGTCATTATATACAATCTAATGGTGGTCTAAGACTTTTGCACAGTACTGTATCCGAAACCTAGATCGCAAAAAACCATATTTGCAAAGACAAGAAAAAAATCTGTCAAAAATAACACGGAATTGCTTATATTAACAACCTGCCAAGGGTGTGAGACTTCTTAAAATGAACAAAAATAATATTATTAATACAAATCTCAACAATACTAATACTAATACCTGATTTCATATCATATTAATCATATCTTGATTGTTTTTTGCGCTTACTTCGAACCCTAAATAAAAATCGGGGTGTGATCCAGGTAATTCTTAATTAAATAATCTTGTAGTACAAAAAAATTTAACCTGATTTCTTACCTTCATGTCAGATCATTAGGATTCTGGGGTTTCATGCTGCGTAAGAGATAAAGGGTTGATTTTTACAAACTGGTTCATTACTTTTAATTAAAACGATTTTAAAAGGGGGGAGGCATTCAACACCTATCCTCCACGAGGAGACTGGGCAGAGAATCACAGGTAAGCGCCGTCCATCTGATTGACGTTCATTCACTTTAACATCCGAGGTCTTAGGAATAAAAACAGAAAATAGAAATCTGTTTTATTACGTCTCATCTGTGTTATTACTCACATCTGAATGACTACTATGACATAGTATGAGCAAACCCTTGGGACACCTGGTGACAGAAAAGAGAATCACATACAGTATATAACTAACTTTTTGCATGCATCAGTGAAAAAAACTAAAACAAAAACGCAACAGCTTAGACAGGGTTGCCAGATCTGGCTAGAGTAAGCATTCAGGTTTATGAAAACAAGCAGTAAATCAAATGTGAGCATGAACATTTGATTAGATTGCCTGAAAAAATAGTAATAATAATATATAATGTATATATAACGTAATGTTGTAAATAATGAAGGTTTTGTGCATTATAGATGATGATAATGATTACGTGAATACTGAAGAGTTCAGCTGCCATCCGATGTCTAAACAAAGCACAGGTACTTCTTTATTTCTTAATCTGTTTCTTGAAGTATTTTAATTAGGGCCGCATGGGGGGGCAGGGGTCTAGTGAAGGGAAGAGAAGCAAAATTTGGCCGCTGAGTGGAGCCCAGATTGCAGATATCTACCCTACCCTACCTCTTTGTGTGTGTGATTATCTAGAGTCCTTCGGTGAGCTTATAGGTTGCTTTGGACTGTTTGCACCAAAGAAGCTGCTTGATAAAATATTGAAAGCATTTTTAAAAATCGGGTCATGATGGGATGGGAATGTATTTTTAATTATTTTCATTATTTTAATAATGTACAATTATTTATTATATTGATTGATGTAATGTAGTTTTTTATAATGGTAGTAGGGGGCACACCAGTGGTCATGCAGAGCTCAGCTAATAGGCTAATCCACCACTGCGGGAACTTGGGTTCCCGTCCAGACGAACAGGGGCAGACGCAACTAGCTGTGACTTAACTTTGGAATCCCATCCCAACGTTAGATGGTTTTGGTTTTGGGAATAAACCCCAGAGCCCCTGTGACCCTCAGAGGGAAGAGCAGGGTAAAAAAAATGGTAAGCAGGGCACGTTCCTTGGGCGAGGCAACACTACATGGCAGGGTTTTGTAGGGGTAACTTTTGCATTTCTAGGTACTTAACCAATTCAGTCATACCTGTGTGATGGTCATTTGACCACGGGGCTGGTAGGTTGGGTATTAGATTGTAGACTGTGCCATCTTGGTGCCCAGTGTATAAATGTGTTGTATAATGTATATACCGTACATATCGAAAACCTTTTTCCTTTCCTTGTAAGAATCAGGTGATGATGACAGTGATGGTGATTATGTGAATACTGTGGATCAGACATTCAAACAAAGCGCAGGTACAGCTGCATTTATTTGTAGAAATATTCTTCACCAGAGCAAAGTGCCTACTGTTCCAGCGGTGCCAATATGCGTGTATAAACTGTACGATCTTTTTTGATCGCGATCAGATGATGAGGGTGATCATCACGATGGTATTGAGGATTACGAAGAGCTGGATGATCATCCTGTCCCTGAGCAGTCTACAGTTTCCCCAGGTGCCTTTGCATTCCTTAGTACTCATTTTACAGGAAACGAAAAGGGTCAGACATGCTAAAGTATAACTGCGTGCTATTTTACAGATTTCCATAACAACGTCAACCAGTGCAAACCAGCTTCGTCTAATAGAGGGCTGAAGATCGTCCTGGTGATCCTCGTCTTCCTCCTGCTAGGTGCATTGGCCGCTCTGAGCTCTCTGTTGGTCCTATGTAAGTTTTGCAGGGTTTTGTGGTATATCATGTGACCTTGCCAGACAGATTTGAACAGAGCAAGAACAGATGCGTTCAATCCTAAGACTTTTTATATTATAAGAATTATGCCAAAACCTTTGCACACGGCAAATACTGGACTCTGAACCTGGAGGGCTTTGAAGACTGATCTAACCTCCTTCTGAAGCCACCAGTGCATCACATATAAACTTAAATTAATATTAATCCTTATAAAACTAGTCCTTATAACAGATAAAACTGGATAAAGCCTGGTTAAGGCCTGGTTAAAGCCTGGTGTAAGCTACGGCAATGCATGATAACATTTACGTTTCTTTATAGCTCTTCTTTGTTCTGTGTTTGGGTGTAACAGACCTTGATAACGTGACCGCTTTTGACACAATAAGAGAGCAGCACGCCAATCTAACAGCCAACATGATCATGCAACAACAAGACAGTGGTAAGAGACTTAAACTTCCTGTTTACTAAAATAAACAACCGCTTTAGACAGCTAAACATTTTTTTTGTAATGTACCAATCACATAACAGACCCTTTCATACCGGATGTAAAATGACACTGTAGACAGATCGAGAGATTGACTCTCCCTTTACAGAGCGTAAAATCATTAAACGGTTCAGAATCTGAAGGAATTTCCGTCTTAAAAAGTCTAAACTAAAGAGAGGTGATCTCTCTGCGCTCCCTCAGACAGGCAAAAAACAAGCCTCTTGTCCACAAGCTCCTCCTACTCCTTTGGTCTCAGAGGCATCTACAATGGACTGTCACCATGGAAACACCACTGAGATTGTGCTCAGACCAATCAGGATTACAGATCTTTTGTGCACGAAGTATTTTAGAGCAACATAAGCTGCATTAAAGGCAACATCAAAAATCTTAAAAGTCTATACCAAAATATCTAAATCCCATCTCTCTTTGAGGAACATTGTTTTAAACTGGGGATCCTCTAATCATCTTTGCTCCATATGCTCCTGGATGCTTCTTTTGTACCTGATGACATTGGATTGCATGTTTATTAACAAATAAAAACATAAATTATCTTGAGTTTTTAAATGCCTGCAATTAAATAAAAGTCAAATGAAGTTTAGCTGTCATGGTTTTTTTTTTGTTTTGTTTTTTATCTGCATTTTCCATATCGGCCTAGCTTTTTCTGCTTTGGAGTTGTAGATAGATAGAGACTATGGATAGATAGACTGATATATATATATTTAATGCTATAGTAAGGGCTGTTTATGTGAATATATATTTTTTTGCACCAGTGAGGATGAAAATATACACAGATCTGAAAAAAAAGTATCAGCGAGCACATGAGGTACTCTCGAAAAGCAACGGTAAGATGAATTCTTACGATTTTCCTCTTTGTAGGAGATTCCTGTAAAGCCCTGTCATGTTCATGATTAGAATTGCTTCCTTTAAGTCTGTATTCTACAGGGTGAGTCAAAAGTTGTCGTTGACTTTTTTGGTCAGTAGCAGTTCTTCACACGATCACTACATTTCTGTATGTGGGAAGAAAAGGACAGTTAGTTGTCCATAGTCACTCCCAGGTTGTGAGCCAGGACAGAGGGGGAGATGCCAGCCTTGTCAACTGAGAGGACAAGGTCTTGGTGAGGACATGAGTCATCTGAGAAGAGTAAGCCAGGATTTATCTTAAGGTGGTGATCTGCTATCCATGATGATATGTCAGCTATACACGCTGAGATCTTGCCAGAGACCTGGGTGTCCGAGGGAGGGAAGGAGAGAATTAGTTGGGTGTCATCAGCATAGCAGTGATCTGAAATTAAGACTCATTAATCAATTAAACACAGATCAGCCTAGTAGGGCCTAATTCATATATTAATCACTCCATTCTCCAAACAATCATTAAACAAAATGTATTACAATACACAGAAACCTTTATCGCATATGGGCTTACATAAAAAGTAAAATGTTTATATTCCTACCTAAATAGTTAAAGCTTTTTATTGATAGCAGTAGGACTGGTTTATGGTAGGAGAGAAAGAAACACCACAAATGTTCGTCTCCACCAAGATCAGCTGATCAATGTTGTTGTTTTGTTTTGAACTTAAGACCTAAGTGAAATGTTGCTATGCATGGTATGTTAATTATGTTATCATCTGCTATTAAGATTTTGCAATTACTCTACCGAAACAAGCAATAGATCAGCAATGAACAACAGAAGGCAGCTATCAGCTAATGCTGGTCCTTTTACCGATTCTAGTTTAGATGCCTTAAAATGCTATGTACCAAATACAAAGTTATAGCTGCAGTTGATGTGGTTTCTCTATTTCCCTTTTCATCATTTAAGATGCAGAGACTTACAGTATCTAACAAAGGTGAGTACACCCCTCACATTTTTGTAACTATTTCTATTCCTTTAAAATAAATCAACACACAGCCAATAATGTCTAAACCGCTGGCAAAAAAAGTGAGTACACCCCTAAGTGAAAATGGCCAAATTGTGCTCAAAGTGTCAATATTTTGTGTGGCCACTATTATTTCCCAGCACTGCCTTAACTCTCACTAGAGTTCACTAGAGTTTCATTAGTGTTTGTGGTCGTTATCATGTTGGAATACTTCCCTGTGTCCCAGTATCTGAAGGGAAGGTATTATGCTCTGCTTCAGTATGTCACAGTACGTGTTGACATTCATGATTCCCTCAGTGAACTGTTGCTCCCCACAGCCGGCAGCACTCATGCAACTCCTAACCATGACATTCCCACCACCATGCTTGAGTGTAGGAAAGACACACCTGTCTTTTTACTCCTCACCTGGTTGCCGCCACACACTTTACACCATCTGAACCAAATAAATGTATCTTGGTCTCATCAGATCACATGACATGGTTTTAGTAATCAATGTCCTTAGTCTGCTTGCCTGCAGCAAACTGGTTGTAGGTTTTCTTGTGCATTATCTTTAGAAGAGGATTCATTCTAGAACAGCAACCATGCAGACCAATTTGAAACAGTGTGTGGTGTGTCTGAGCACTGACAGGCGGACCCTCCACCCCTTTAACCTCTGCAGCAATGCTGGCAGCAAATGAAGCTATGCATGTGCACTCAGCTTCATTGGTTGACTATTGTGAGGCCTGTTCTGAGTGGAATGTCCTGTTAAACCGCTGTTGCAGCTCACTTTCAGGTTGTTGGCTCTTCTTGTAACCTATACCATATTTATATAGAGAAACAATTATTTTTTTTTCAGATCCTCAGAGAGTTCATAACCATGAGGTGCCATGTTGAACTTCCAGTGTCCATTATGAGAGAGTGTGAAAGTGATAACACCAAATTTAAAACATCTGCTCCCAACTTACACCTGAGATTTTGTAACACTAACGAGTTGCATGATACCAGGGAGGACAAATTGCTAACTGGACATAGTTATTGGGCACAACCATTTTGACTTAGGTGTGTAGTCACCTTTGTTGCCAGGGGTTTAGACATTAATGACTGTGTGTTATTTTTTAGGGCACAGCAAATTTACGCTGTTAAACAAGCTGTAGACTGACTACTTTACATTGTATCAAAGTGTCATATCCTCAGTGTTGTCTCATGAAAAGATATAATAAAAAAAAATGCAAAAATGTGAGTGGTGTACCCTGAGATTATGTACCTTTTTCTCCATTGCACACTAGAAACAAATGGTTCTGTAACCTATAATGGCCATATAAAATATCATAAAAAATTTTTTTTTACCTTTCATTATAAAACAATTAAAATGATTATGAAATAAATGAGTTTTAAACACAGATTGCTGATGAATGGGAGATGATGCACTGAAAGGCTTCAGAAGACCCAGTGCTCCGACCTGAACTCCATGAAATGGCAATTTATTTATACTTCGAATTAAGTTTAAATACAGTGGCGCCATCGTGTGATTGTTTGGTACGTATGCATCAAATCGTCCAACTTCTGATTTTGGTCTGCTCTCTGTGGCTAATCCGACACTGGTTTATTCACATGCTTTATCTTATGCAGGGTCTTTTAGCTAATTTGTACACTTACAAGGCAAAGAGTACACAAAACAAAACAATTGCATTTGAGGACACAGCATTTACTTTTGAGGTAAATATTAAATACGTATATATTTAGTTCTTGCAGTCATAAATGTTAATTATGTAGTACATATATTAGTCCAAAATCGAGGTGTCCATGTGTTATTTAAATGAATCATTCGAGCAAATAAGAAATGCTTAGCATTGCTGAACATAGTCATCAGCAAGATCACAGATCCAATTCAGGCTGCTTCTCTTATAAAGCATCACCAAAGAATTCTAATCAATATCCAACTTCTATCTCTTTAATAAAATCAAATTGTCTCACTGTGTTTTACAGCGTTGTTAAGCTGTACAACATTGGATTTTGCGATGTCACATAACTGTCCTTACACTTGAGTACCTATGTTGTGTGTAAAGTTGCTAGGAAACAGACAAGCTATCTGACTTCACAGGAGCTGGGGGTCAGTGTGTTCTGTGCATTTGGATCTGCACAGGCTCATGCTGGTAAGTCTAATGCATCGTACAACGATTTTTCAGGTATGGCATGTGGTTTTATTTAATAGATGCTAAATGTGCAGCCGTACTTAGTACACTGGGTTTACTGGTAAATCAAAGGGAACCTCTGTCTGACTAAATATTACATTCCAGACCTTGAAGTGGTTTACCTTGAAATACACTTTAACTGTTTAACTGTTTGAAAACACAAAATATATGCTTAAAACATGGATAGAAGTATAGAGATTGTCTTTGCTTTTATAACAACATTTGGTGTTCTGAGAAGGTTTTCTAAATGACTATGATGTCAGGCACTGATATCTCAAAGCTGTCTGATGGCATCAAGGTCAGGGCTCTGTGTAAGACAGTCAGTATTCTGTCAAAGCAGGGAAACTGCGTCTTCATGGATTATGTATCAGTAGTGCAAGACAGAAAGTTGATGAACTAAGATGTTGGACAGGTGGGAACCTGTGAGTGTCACATATAGAATCACTGGTGTTTGTCTATGTACAGTCCACACCTGTATGTTGTAAGTCATGAAACTAGTAGCAATGTAGTTTGCTGAAATAACAGATCAAACACTATATAAATATATAGTGTACATTACCCATGCCATGGTTTAAAATCATTCCAGTGCTTGCACTGCATGTTAACAGATATGTTATAAATTAACTAATAAATCTAGTCAGTGTTTTTCATCCTAACAATTGCCACCTCTCACCACCTGAGCTTGAATTACATTAATCAGGTAAGGGAAACTCTCATGTTACGCTTTGTTGACTAGTCTCACAAATCTCCATCTTAGGTCTTTCATCAAGTGGTGTAGGATGTCAGCGATGCACTGGGAGGCTCGGCGGCGGCAGAGTGTGCTAGACCGCAAACAGGCCAACAAAGCTAAACAAAGTCTCACTGTAAGCTGTATGTGAAAAAAAAACTGTTTAAAAAACAAATGTAGGCTACACACATGGAAATATGGTTCATTTCACATCTGTACCAGAAGGTCCAGGGTCCAAATCCCACCTCTGCCAAGTTGCCACAGTTGGGTCCTTGAGCAAGACCCTTAACCTACAATTGCTTGAATTGTAGGACTGTATGAGTTGTAAGTCGCTCTGCATAAGGGCGTCTGCTAAATAATGTAAATGTAAAAAAATGTAACAACAAAGGAACAAAATGTGTACACCCACCCCGTCTTAGCCGGTTGATTTCTTTTGACATAATTGCCAAATTAATGCGAATCTCATACTTCACAGAACAAACAATAATACTTTACATACGAGCCCTGTATATTAATTTGGACATTGTTTAAATATCACATTTAGAGTTGGTCTTAACGCCCTTGTCAAAAGTATTTGCATTTACCTTAATGGTTTATTATGGTCTTTGGTGTTGTAGCAGATAAATGGACAAAAGCAAAGCACCTCAGAAGACAGCCCAAGCAAGATTTCAGAAACACCCTCAGTGCACAAAGAGGACAGTGAACTCATGGGTATGAAATACAAGTAAATAATGCATAAGACTTGTCATTGTTGCATGACTCTTTACCTGATTATAAGGCTGCAGATATCCAAATGTGTATTTACAACATTAGGAAGGACACATGGTACACTTCCTTTAAACTTAGATCCGTTTAAGGTCCAATAGAACACATCCTGTGGACCACAAGGAAATTCTGTGTTAATTATGTGTAAAAATCCTATCTCTGCCAAGATGCCACTGTTGGGTCCTTGAGCAAGGCGGCACTTAACCCACAAATGTTTAAACTGTATACTTTGTAACTTGACCTGTAAAAGGCACCTGCTAAATGACATACATGTAAAACACTTTTTTATTGTTTTATGGCCTAATGCTAAACAATTACAATAAAGTTATTCCTACATTTATAATGAGAAAGTGAAAACAGAACAGAAATATTACTAAAAAGGAAAAACTAAAATATTGCATAGGTAACCAGACCCTTTATTCTGTACTTAGTACTGAGCATTCATTTAGGGCTCTGACTGGAACACTAAGACATACACAGAGTTTTCCTTAAACCACTCCTGTGTTGTTTATTGGGCAAACTTTACATGGTCTTTTTAAGTGCAGCAGAATTGTAGCATTCTTCGGATGTGTCTCGGAGCTCTACAGGCAGTACTTTCCTCCTCACGCTTTGGTTTTTGCTCTGATATGCATTGTTAGCTGTGAGACCTTATATAGACAGGTGTGTGTCTTTCCAAATCATGTCCAATCAACTGAATTTATAACATGTTCTCTCCAGTCAAGGTGTAGAAACATCTCATAGATGATCCAGAGAATTTGGAGACACCCACAGCTGATTTTTGTGTTATTACAAGGAGTGCATGCAAAGTTGTAGTTTTCCTTTTCTGATAAATTTGCTTTCTTATTATGGGGTACTGAGTGCAGAATGATTGGGGAAAAGCAAAAAGCGAAACAAAAAAAGCGAAAGACCTTCCGAATGAGTTGTACTCATGCAATTACGTAGGCATGAACAAATATGATGAGCCACTCATACAACCTCGTTGGTTCTAAAAAGCTCAAAAGGAGTGATTGCATTTGAACATGGCAAAGTCCATCCCAGTCTACAGGAAATTCTGATGGATATTACATGGAGGTATGTTATGCTATTAAGTACGTTTCAGTCACAGGTGTCCAATTTTTCATCCACACATTAAAGTGCAGAATTAAAGCAATTGTGAAATTATACAAAATACTTTTTTTCTGTAAATAAACAGAATTGTTTTTCCTTTTTCTTTCGTGTACGTGTGTCAAATTAATTGTTAATGAGTGCATAGTTTCGCGGACATTTGGTAGAAACCTCTGAAGTGATATTTTTGATCTAAAATGCTTTTTTGTCATGTCTAGTGGTTGATAAAAAGGTCACCTGCCCCTCTCATCTGTCATCTGCAAAACAACAACACAGAAGTAAGATTGGAAACAGATACACGGTGAGTTTATTATATCTTGTCTGGTTGATTTTACAAGGCATCTGGCAGTAAGAAGAAGAACTAGTGTTTGGTTTACATACAGCAATTACAGTGGTTTGATTGGTGATGTTTTAAAGGATTTCTCCTAATTATCAGTATTAGGATGCTGACCTTTTAAATATGCTCTGTTTGTTTAGTCAACACAGTATTTCCAGCAGTGGTGATGTGGACAGGTGATCTTGTTCCAGTCTATAGCCCAGGCAAGAGTGTGGGAATTTGATGCTCTAAAATCTACTGTTTCTATATTTTAAAAGCATCTCTTATAATGAGAAATGTAAACAAAAGAAAGTAATCAGCTTTGAGTCTGCTCAACTAATAATGATTTTAAGTTGTATCTACATTGCTCCCAAAAATGAGAGGATTTTCATTATGAGATATTGCATTTTGAAATATCCCCTAAGTTTTGTGAGCAGTGTAGTTCAAAAACATAAGTGAACAATTCATGTGAGGAAACCCAAAAAACATCCTAGATTAGAAGCAGTTCTGCACTGAGAAATCATATCATATCAAATAGGATAAAATTCCGATATGATTTTTCAAATACAATGTGCAGGACTGATAAATCGTCAGCGGACATGTTAGTTACAAGGGGATCACACCAGATTTTGATATTTAACCACCTTGACCCATTCACAGATGTAATATTGAATGCTTTTTTCCAATAAATAAGCTACTAAGTGCACTGAACGTGGTTCCAGAAGGCTATTTGAACTTTATCTGAGTCTGAGTCATACTCAATACTTCCATCCATCCATTGTCTACGCCTAATCCACACGGGGTTACGGTCCAGTTGGTGCTTACCTGGCAACTCTGGGCACACGCAGGAACAACCCTAAACAGGGTCCCAGTCCATGGCAGGGCACACATGCACACACACACAGTCACACACTAATGGCCACTGAGCCACCGTGCTGCCCCCATACTCATACGTATTTCCCCATAACCAACAATGTACATAGTCTTTTCCCGATCCCCAAATGATTTTCCCATTTACACTCATATGTAATTAATTATTAAAAGCACACATAATGCAAAACAATCATGCACAATAAAAATAATCAATAAATACATAATAATTGTAATATAAAAAGACGTCTTTTATTTGTGTTCTTAATTTTTGTTCCCGAAAAAACGAAACAAAATCAAACTGACTTTTCAATATCCCAAAGAGGTTTCACTATACAACACTTTGTCTGATTTGTAAAAGTGCGTTCATAAAATTAAAAAAAAAAAACATTTTTTAGATCATAGAAAGCCAGAAATATAGACAATTCCAAATTCTTACAAACTTTCAGGCACCACTATACACACATACACTCACACATTTTAGAGACACTAATTGGCCATAGAAATCACACAGACACAGGGAGAGCACGCTAACTCAGCATATTGTGGTGCACCAGCACTAACCAATGCGTCACTTTAACTTTTAAAACAGTCAGTACATAAAGTACGATGCAGACACTTTAGTGTCTCTGATTAAACTTAAGACTATTTACATTTTACATTTCAATGCACAAATGATTATTTCCCTTTATAGGCTTGTGCAGCTAAGGATGCATGTAAAATATATATTGAAGTCACACTGTAAGTCTGGTTAAACATTTAAAGACACATTACCAACTGCCATTTTATTGTATGCTTTGGTTCTAGTTCACCGGAGGATTATTACACTGTACTGCACATACAGTACGATACGTCAGTGATGGCGTGATAAAGTACGAGGAGTTGTAGAGTTTCTTCCACAATCAATAAACTCGTACGTTTCCACAGACAACTGCTCTTCGTGAGACAAGTAGGTTGCCTTTATAGTCATTCTGTGGAGAAGAGGTGTTACATTTACTGTAAATATGTATTGTTACATCAACCAACTGCACTACATGTATTCCATTATATTTACTTAAGGAACTGTAATTTGTAAAAAGGAACTGTAAAAAGGAAGTGTAATTTCACTTGTATTTTACATAAGTTTTCACTTTGGTGCCACAGTTTTCTGTGGCTGAATTAGATATGTGTGAATATGAACTGAATTCAATAGGCATATGAAATGCAGTATTACAGATTATGGTGACACATCAAGTAAATGTAAAATACATTTTATAATTATTGTGTATGGTTTCTTTGATTAAAAAGCAATTCATTTCACATTTTGTGCCTGTGTTTGTGCTGCTTGCATCAATCCAATACGAATAAAAAACGTTCACTTTATTCAACTTTATTTAAACGTGAAGATTTAGTTGTGTTTGTTTTCATTACTGATGGGCACCTAATAATCAGGATTACATTTTATTAATTAAAAACAGGTTCTGTACAATCTCAAGCAGGCATGAATACATACACTTAAATCTCTTATATATTTATTGAATTTAGTAGAAACTTTTGATAATGCAGTGCTTTATTACTATTAAGTAATTGTTTGATGGAATACTTTTAGTTATGTAAAATATGTTTAATACTGATAGTACTTTGACTTGAGTAACATTTCTGCTACTCTACCCACTTCTGTTGTTAGCATACACAGTTCTGTGCAAAAACAATAAAACTTAGTTTCTATACTCATAGAGACTCGTATAAAAGCCAAAATACACAAAGAAAAAACTAAATAAAATCATGTGAATGTCTAGTGTTCCTAAGACATGCATCATATCTACTATGTATAAGTCAAAATGATATTAAGAAATTCAAATTTTGGTGAATTACCTTAATCTGACAAATATTTAAAAATGTTAGTGTGACAATACTAATTTTAGAAATGACTACACCAAATGAAAAAAGTTGTAACAGGATGGAAAATGCACATACAATATGAATTGACAGCATGAACTTTAAATATTTAATCTTTTGTCTGGTCAACTTAATTTTATTTGTTAATAAACATTAATTTCTACATTGGACAGAGCCACATACTGTTATAGACCCTGGCTTTTGGATGTGTTGCTGATAGGATGGTCCTTTCCGTCTTTGGTCCAGACCACACTGGATTTTCTTTCCCCAAAAAAGACCTGGAATACTGAGTCATCTGATCACAAACACGTTTTCACTGTGCGATGGTCCATCCTAGATGCCTCCAAGCCCAGAAATGTTGATGCCTTTAGATTCTGGACATTGTTAACACGAGGCTTCTTTTTTGCACAGTTTAAAGTGGCATTTGTTAATGTAATTCTGTATTGCAGAGCTTGATAAAGGTTTGCCAAAGTAATCGCTTGCCCATGTGGTTATATCCGTTATTTATGAATGACAATTTTTGATGCAGTGCTTTCTGAGGGATTGAAGATCACAGCATTCAGCTTAAACTTGCTTCCTTGGCCTTTACGAACCGAAATTCCTCCCAATTCCATAATCATTAAATGATATTCTCCACTATATAGGGGGAAATAGGCAATGCATATCCAATCTTTCTTTGAAGTAAATTGTTTTTAAACATTTAAATAATGTTCTTACGCATTTGTTGACAATTGGAAACCCTCTGACCATCTTTGCTCATCCAAACTCAAAACCTTTCCTGGATGCTGCTTTTGTACCAAATCATGATTATAATTACTTGTTTGAACCCGTTTGAAATAACATTATTATGTTATTATTATGTTTTAAAAAGGGGGTTTTGCTCTAAATTACATTTTACACAACATTTTTTGGAATATGTTACATTTCTGAAATAAAGATCACCAGACCAAAAATATAATACCTCATACTGATCTCATCTTTCCCATCTTCATACTGTCTGCACTGAAATAAAAGTCAAAGTAAATGTAAGAAAAACTTGTTTTTTTCCTATACTTTCCCAGCATTTTCTGACTTGGGGTTGTAAAAAGTAGTTTATCTTACATTTACTTTGACTTTTATTTAATCACATACAGTATGAGCCCAAAACATTTGATTTGATCTCTAACCAGCTTAGTTTTATTTGTTTATAAATGCATATCAATTCAGGCCTGCAACACATTGTAATAAAGTTGGGATCTAAATTACACAAAAACCAAAACCCTGCCTAACCCTAACCCCAGCCACCATCTCCTTCTTCTCTTTCTTCTGACAAGAAATCGAGACTTCTGCAGTCTAAAACTGTATCGTCTTTAGCAACAAATCCAGGGTCTGGTTGGAAAAACACTAAAGTCAGGCTATAATGTATGGAGGCTTTGTGGTAAGAGCTTCAAACCTGCCTTTGCTGTGGAGCAACAGACTGTCCCAACTGCTGATGTGATGATATGGGTAGCTATCAGATATGGGAATCGGACACCCCTAGTAATGATATGAGGGACACTAACAACTCATTTGTTATGTGGAGTAGTTTATATGTGCAAGCTGCTACTTATGGCAGGGTTTCCAGCCTCCAGTTTTCAGCAGGATAATGCTTGCCCACATACAGCAAGGGTTTCCCAGAATGGGAACACTTCCATGGCCTGCTCAGTCAGTGGACTAGAGTGCACAAGAAATGACCCACAACCCTCAACTGTCTTCAGTAGATTCAGTAAAGAGAAATGGTTTCAAATTTCCAGCTCTGTATTCTCTAAATTTTAAAAATGTTATTAGACTAATTACTTTTTTATTGGCAAAGGGAGGTTGTGCAACATATTAAATGGGAGGTTAACCATAATTTTGGCACGTTTTCATTTAATAGTATACTACTCACAAAAATTATTACATATTTTAATTATAGTAATTATTAAACATTATATATACATGTATACGTTTACTGAGCAGTGCATTTATTAATTAGGGATCATTGATCATTTTTCATCAGTATTTATGCTAATTTACCAAAATGCTAATTTCTTACAAGTATTTTTTCTCATCTGCACCAAAGTGCAACGTTTTGGACTGTACATGATATAAGAAAATATAGGGTGTTCCCACCATTCACTGTTTAGTAAAATTGTTCTAATGTTAATGTAGAATGAATATTAATACTGTAAGTAAGCCACTATCCAGCTGAAATATTAGTCTATGGGATGTGAATGTGCATTATGAATTCTTACACCTGTATGAAATACTTACTGCAAATGTAAAAACAGGGTGTGGATCTGGATGGAGCTTGACTTACAATAATTGCTGCAAAAAAGTCATTGTTTAGTAACAAATAAAATACATTTTATTCACAATAGGCTACTATACATTTCAGCTAAATATGATCCATGTATAAGAGTAATCTGTAGTTCAACTGCTAAACAAGACGAGGTTTAAGGTTTGAGGTGGCCCTTTTGGAGAAAGTAATTTAACTAAAGCTGGATTCTTAGTGAACCCTTAGAAGCACACTAAGGCAATTCAAAACTTAAGAATGTTGTTATGTTAAGCTTGATGATTTGATGAACATGATGTGAGTGTACTGAAGAAGCCAAGAGACTTTAATTTAAACATTGCAGTATTTTGGGCAGACATGGACATGTTGTCTTGTTCTCTAGATTTTGACTCATGACTCATTTTTATAATAAATACAGATAACTTATTATAACAAGTTACAACAGTTAATCACAATATTATTTTTCTACGTGTAGAAAGACATTAAAATGGCAGAGCAGAAATACTGCTGTTATAAGAAACATTTTTCCCTAATTGCAGAAGCTCCTCCAAAAGGTAGTCCAGTGAAAGATTTTACAGTTTAAATAAAACATAAGTATAAGTATAATTGGTGAATGATAAAAATCATATACTTGTTATCTAAGGCAGGAAAGAAGAAACATGAAGTTAAAATAGATCTAGAAATTTTCCCATAATTAAAGTTATTTAATGGATAAATAAAAGCTTTTGTCTACTAACAATTATATTTAAAAAGCTAGTTTGCCTAGTACTGTCCCTTTTGGTTCATTCCTTTTTGTTGGGTGTTTACTAATGTGGTGGGATGTGGTGGGATGTGGTGGACTTTGATTTGTTAATATTTCCTTGTGTAAAAATAGAGACAATTGAAATGGTGAAACTGATTTTCTGCTGTCATATGTCACATTGTCCTAAAACATCACTCAACTAGATTATTAAACTATAATAATGCGGATTAAGACCAGCTGCACATTTGATTGTACCCATCTGTATCCTTTGTATTAGTAGTGCATTTAGAGCCTGCCACTGTAAGTAACATTGCTTGTATCTTTGCTTATTCATGTCATGAGTCATATAAGATCTGTAGCTAATACTAACTTTAAATGACACGGTTGTTTATTTGCTGCTTTAAGTCTGTGTGTTTTTTATTTGATGCTAGTTTCATAATGCAGAATTTTTCGGTCATTTTTAAAATTCTCCTGAAGACCCACTTAGTTAATACTTCCCTATTCCCTGTTCATACTTCTGTCATAAACACTTCTATTATTGACCATTTTTTGTGGTAAAGAATCTTATCCAACTGGTTTAAACGTGTGCATTCCTAGGTCAATACCAAGAAAACCAATCAATAATCATTTTTATTTTAATTTTAAGTCATTCTTTAAAAAATATCAAAATGTTCACACTAAAATGAGAAGTGAGAGAAAAGACTGAAGGTATTTTCCCATGTTTTGGTCACTTTTTACTGACTAGGGTCGCAAGGCCTCCGAGACCTTTCCACGGAGAACATATAGGACATCAGTCCAAAACAAGATAGAGTAGAAAGTCATTTGTGGCTGCACCATGATCCCCAAAAATGCCTTCCTTCAGACAGACAGAGCCATGTGTGCATCATGTGTGATGTGGCACATGACCTGGCCCAAAGGAACCACAGGGACTCGAAAGCCAGTCGCTGCAAAGCTGGGCTATCATAGTGGATCGTTGTGGAAAACCATGCCATTTGATAAAGACTCCCAAGTACATTTTTTTCTACTAATATGAACAGTTCGGCATGTTTATCAGACTTTACAGCCTATAAATGTTTACTATTTGCTATTAAAAACTGAACACACTCATAACATTTATATTCTGACAATGAATTACAGAAACTAGGTAGCAAATTGTACCTATTTACAGTATGGTACAATTATTACAATTGGCCATTCATCAGCAAATAATATCAAAATATTTCCTTGCTGTCAATAAATAATAAATATATCTTACTTCAAGCCAGGATCTTCAATTGTATTGTTGGTCACAATAGCAAACTGAAAAAGGAAAAGAACAAATGTGTTTGCTAAATGGATGTATAATAAATCTCAATTTAAGGACTCCTTTTGAGCTCATAAAAAGGTATAAGCTTTAAATACCCACCATTTTATCTGAACGTGGGGAAACTGTGGTCGCATTTGAGATCTTGGTTCTCCCAACCACAGTCTCATTAATCAGGATTTGCAGATCTAGATCATATGTTTTAATTGTAACGAAGTTTTGATTGCTGATGTTTAGTCTGTTCTAAAAGTTAGACAGCAGACAGATGGTGACATAAAAGTGTAGCATCACTGTGAAAGCTCTGTCCATTAATGTGTCTAGATAACAATCTGTTCCTGCATAGTCATGCATATGCAATAGTAACAAACCAATAACGCTGCAACACAAAACAGTTACAGTCTTACACTATGTAACCAATTAACCATGCTTCAGGGGCTAACCAAGCACTTACTGTAATTATCATCTGTACTTTCTGAGGTGTGAAATAGATAACTGAGGATTGTAAAGTTATAGGTGATATGTCCAAGCTCCGAGGGAAGAGAAAAAACAGGATCAGGGAACAGGTCAGGAGACACAACGTGACCGAGATACATACATAGAGCTTCCTGAAAGTACAATATGAAGCATTTTTAAACATTGCTTTAAAAACTTGAAAAACCACTTAAATGTTTAGTTTAGTTATTTAAGGTATTTAAGTGTGTAAGTATTTAAGGTATCAATAATATATGGAACAAACATTAAAAACTAATATAATGAATAAAACTATATGCCTGTATGATACAAAGATAAAAGTTCATAGACAGTGGTGCTCAATAGTGTGTGCCCACTCAAGCCTCATTATCCTCCCACTATTTGGAAACATCTGACTTTCAAATAAATAATAAATATCAAACTAATTATAAATCGAGTAATTAAGGTCACATAGTTTTGTCACTCACAGATATGTAATATTGGATCGCTTTTATAAATAAACCAATGTAAAAAGTAGATTATTTTTGTTCATTTGTTTAATTGGGATCACTTTACCTAATTTTAGGACTTTACTAAATTTATTTTTTTTTTGAAATTCTAAAGGACTCACAGACTTTCAAGCAGCACTGTAAAAGGTGAACACAAGATTTTAAATTTCATTTATTCCTGTTGTGGATTTTATATTTGACAAAATTTTATAGCCAATACATTTGACATTTTACAGAATAAAATTTATACAACAGACCCAATGTAACACTTACGTGTGACGAGGCTTTAACCTTTGGTCACTACATGGTATAACTGCCACCAGTTGGGCTTCCTGACCTGAATATACAGGATCAACAATAAAATGTAACTGAAACAATTGAAACACAGAAAAAACATCGACATCATATCATATGTATGGATACTGAGTGTATCGGGAAAAACAATATAATATACATCTTGAAATGTTCAATTACCAACATCTGATACCCTATAATACCATAATAGTTACATAATCATACTGCATTGTATCTCATTGCTCAACTGACTCACAGACCAAGCAAAAGCAGATGTCTCTGAGTAAAAGCCTGATGAATTTTCACGCATGCATCAGCTAGCACTAGTAGCTAGCTCTGCGTGCACACTGGCATGTTGTGGATGCTGCAACAGTTGAAAGTTGGTCAATTGAAACTCTCCACCGTGGGGTGTTCCTGTTTAGTGGTCATTAAACTACAGCCCTAATTCCAATGAAGTTGGATCATTGTGTCATTGTGTCATCATCATTTGCAAATGCTTTTCAACCCATATTCAACTGAATACACTACAAACAGATAGCTTTATTGTTTTTTTGCAAATATGCACTCATTTTGAATTTGATGTCTGCAACACGTTGCACAGAAGTTGGGACACGTGCAACAAAAGACTCAAAAACACCTGATTAGAACATTCCACAGGTGAGTGTCTTGACTGTGTATAAAGGGAGCATCCCCGAAAGGCTCAGTCCTTCATAAGCAAGGATGGGGTGAACAATTTGTAAACAACTGCATGACCAAAAAGTCCAACAGTTTAAAAACAACGTTTCTTAATTGCAAGGAATTTAGGGATTATACCGTCTTACCAGGTATGTACATATAAAATACTCAATATTGGCATCAACCCAGAATTTCAGTGCTTCCCTACTGTCACACCCACGGGCGGTTCCAGCGACCAAACTCGTCCTATCACTCTTTTGATTATGCACTGATTCTACACACCTGTTTCCCATCTCTTCGCCCCTATTTATTCACTCCCTGTTCACTCTTCCGTTTCTAAGTCACTTGATCCCTACCTCCGCATCTGTACTCATTTGCTATTTAGATTAATGCTTGACTTAACGTCTCTGACCCTCGTTCTCATTTTCGCCTTTTGCCCGATCCCTTGTACTCCATTTGCCTGTATTGTGTATCGACTCCTGGACTGTTTTTAACCCTGGTTTTGCCTGCCGTTTGGATTAAAGTTCTGCCTGCAACTGTACTCTGTGTCTGTCTCCGACAAATTCCGACTCCACGTTACACCTACATTCAGTACTGCACATAAGTCTCAGCCTTGCTGCATTTTTCAGCTTTTATTCAGCATATTCTTTAAGTTTTCGTGGTCACCTCATTTAGTAGTTCTTCAATTATTACAGACGGTAGTCCATCTGGTTCTCCACATATTTTGTTTATCCCTTTTAACATGTTCCCTAATGGTCAGGACCCCCACAGTAACACCACAGACAAGCAACTATTTGCATGGTGGATCATTCCCAGCATTGTACTGACACTGATGTGGTGTTGTGTTAGTGTGTTGCACTGAAATAAATGGATCAGACACAATGCTTTAAAAATATGTGATTGTAATTGATATGTAATTGCCATCACCCAAATAGTATCTGATCGGTGGTGGCCCTGTGGGGGGACCCGACCATTAGAGAACAGAGCAAAGGAACTAATAATGTATGTAGAGAAGCAGGTGGACTACAGTCTATAATAGTAGAACTACAAAGTGCAGTGACCACTAAAACTTAGGTACAGAATAAGCAGAATACAAGTTGAAAATTACTGAATGCCTAAGACACACTTGTGTAGGTAACGTGCATAACACATTGTATTCGTATATTAATGAAGTTCACCTCTAGGTATTCGTCCTGTACCCTGACACGTAGGACATGTGTCTGAATGCCCTTCTCCAGTGATACTGCCATAATCCATCCACCTGAAGGGCTTGTGATTTCCTTTGACTTCACTATCAGTCATGGTGGCTGCTGTAGCTCACTTATTGAAGGCAAACTGGACTAATACTTAGAAAGCCCCAGTCTAGAGAAAGAGAGAGAGAGAGAGAGACACAGAGAGAGAGAGAGAGAGAGAGAGAGAGAGAGAGAGAGAGAGAGAGAGAGAGAGAGAGAGAGAGAGAGAGAGAGAGAGCGAGAGAGAGAGAGAGAGAGAGATTTATACTGAGAAAAAGTATCTCTGAGCAAAATTCCTAAGCAGGTCCTTATAGTTATTTCCAGATTACGAACCAGCCAGTGCAACAAAGTAACTAATACAATTAGCTGTACAAGGATATTTCGAGTTGTGTAGGCCATGGTCAAACAAAAGTTAGAAATAGCCAAACAGGTTCAGCAACAAAATATGTCATATAGTAAAACTACATTCCTTTTCATCTTTCCATTAGTCTTTATTTGTTTTATTTGAGTTTTGCTTAGTCACTAAAATGGCAGATGGCATGATAGTAAGTATTCATGCAGGAGCGTTACAAAATATGTAGTGTTCATGCATAAAATACACAAACCTAAAAATACCTTAAAAAAAACCTCTTGCTGTACATTATACATTTAGTTAGAATTAAACTACCCCTGTAACATAGCCAGTGCCACCCAAATGCCATAAAACTCACACTGGCTAAAAGGGAATAGAACTTAACTGTCGTGCCAGTACAACCCATTTAACAGCCATTTAGTCTTTGGAGATTCCACGCCTATATGCTTCATACGTGTATTTTTTTACATTTTAGCTCTGAGTGTAGCTGAAGCAACATCAATATTTCTGCATGCAGTACACGTCCATATTAATGTCCAATAACGATGTTGCCAATACCCGGGAGCCCTGTGTGAATGCGTGAAAAACATCAACACACTTTTCCTTGTGTATTACAGCACATTCAGTAAATATCTCCCGTAGAGATGTGACACTGCGCCCTGGGTTTCAGTTCCTATACGAGCAAAACATCAAGCGCTTACATCCATTATTATTAGTACCTGGAAGTTTGTGTCCAGGCTGTAATACATGAACAATTGCCTAAACATATTCATGACCCTTAATACATCATAGTTACAGTGAACAATCAAAGCAGTCGCGTGTATGTAGCTGATCTCAACTCACATTCTGAACTTAACACTAACTTTCACTTACTGACGAAACTTGGCTATGGACGTTCAGCAAATTGAATAACCCAGCAATTAATTCACAAACGCATCTTTAGTTTAGTACAATAAAAGGCCAAAACTGAATCAGTAAGTTTTCACAATTCCGTGGTAACTTTTTTCCACAACGCAACGCGCAAAAACTGGCATTTCTGACAAGCTGTTACACTTACCCACCTGTCACATGTCCTGCTTCCTCAAGTTTTCTTTAGCATACGCAGCTAAGGTAACACAAAACCGTGATCTTACTTAGTAATAAATACAAAACTCTTCCCTGTCTAAGCGGACAGACGCGCTCAAAGTTCTTCCGACTTCTGGAGAATGTGCATAGCTGTTAAATCGTTTCCGCCTCGCCAGGCTGATCGTTAAAAATGGCCAGGACTATTGAAGAGAATAACAAAACAGTACCCAGTACTGCCGAATTTAAGAGTGTGGCAGTATTGTACCATTGTTCAGTACGCTAGGGTGTAGATCTCGCTCCCTCGGCTGCCAGTTAGGTCTCAGTGACCATCAAATGAAATTAAAATAAGTATAAAAAATAAATAAATGAAGATTGCCAATTTCCTGTTTGAACCCCAGTGTATCCTCAGAGGGTGAATTCCCATTTACAGCCTGCTGTATCTATTATAAAATATGTAACCTATCTAAAGTGATTCAAATGTTGATACAGTACTTTAATTGTAATGCGGGAATCCACTTTTTAAGTCCAGTATTTTTCTCCCTCTGTAGATTTGTGGTTAAAGCGAACAAAAAAACAGGATAATAGGTCACTTCCTTTGAGTAAAACTGGAAGCTGACTGTAGGGAAAATAAAATACTTTGGTCATGACTTTCATTTCAGAAAGTGAACTGCACATTCCTAAAATGTAACCCCTTGTCTTCAGCATTGCAGGGTTCATCTGAAATAAGTGATTATTGGAAAATGACAGGTGGCACGCTCACTACACACCTCTGTCTCTGACAGAACTATTTCCATGCAAAAGGAAATCTGATAAAAAAAAATCAAAATCCTGAAAAATAAAGATTTAGAGAAACAGTAGGTCCCGTGTACCTCCTATGTTCAGGTACTAGACTTTTTGGCACATTAACCCCCCCCCCAGAGTTTTAATTCCAGGCAAGGCCTAACCCCATTCCCTCCAGATGTGTTGCTCATACTTTTGAGCAATTGTAAATAGAACTAGGAACTAATGTGACACACAACAAAGCAAGGTAAGGTAAACAAATATGACAATAATTTCATTACCCATTGCTGTGGAATGTTTTATTTCCTGTATGGGACACCAAGAGCCACATTTTTTACTTCAAGCCATTATTTCCATGATCACAATTTTAGTACACAGAGAACAACCAACTGGTGTCTAGCAAAATTTAGACCAATCACTGGTTATGTTAAGCATGATCAACAAGACATTGCACAATTTATGGATGTGGCAAAACCATCACCTTAGTGTTGCATGGTTAAACAATACAAGTTGTGCAATTCATAATGACATTACAGAGATCACTGTTACAATGCGTAATCAAAATCCTAAACGTTGTTCTCACAAATTTTTCTAAAAGCATCGTTACCAACCGTATAATACCCTCGGCATTCTGTCTAATGTTATCATATTTACTGAACACATTAAAGCTTCCAATGTCCTATGCTTAAAGAAATATAGATAGGTCAGTTAAATAGATCACTTTAGATTTTCCATTTATAATATGCTAAATACATATAATTCAATACTATATATAGCATTATATACTATATATAGTTGTCATCAAGTAGTCACTTGTTAGCTGAGTGTGGCAACACTGTTCTATTAAATAAGTCCATAATACAGTAAACCACAAAGCTTTACAATCAGGCTTTGTCTAGTCTTTGAAAAGAACTAGTCAGAATTTGAAAATATTGTGACGACTTCTAGAGATTAATGTTCTTGAGGATATGAAACTCTTTAATGCCTTGTAGTGTACCAGTCATTGTCAGTCATCTGCACCAGTTCATTTACGACATCCAGCAGATTATACTGATGCTTCCTCAGGAGCTTCTGATTTAACATCTTGTTACTGAAGCCCATCTCCTGTAGCACAGCTATCAATGAAGCCTCTTTGGAAGCTGGGTCTCCACTGGGCCGCTGATTGAAGAAAATATTCACAAGATCATCCTTAAATCCAGACCATAGTCTAATATTTTGCTATGGCAGAACAAATAAGCACTGTGTTACATTTTGAGTCTGAAGTTCTAAGTAACTACAAAACTACTCTCCAAGTCTATAATATTTTTAAAGCAAATCTGAGTCCAAGTACCTGTGTAGAGTTGCTCTGGCCTGTAAACAGAGCTTTATAAGCAGATGCTGCCACGGAGAGTGCCCCCTTTACCAACCCTTCAGTGAGGCCACCAGGACGCAGCCTGCAGATATAACAGAGTTGGTCATCTGCATGGCGAGTAAAAGGCAGACCAGTTATAATATACAAAGCGGATTCCAAAAAAGTTGGGACACTAAACAAATTGTGAATAAAAACTGAATGCAATGAAATGAAATGAAAATTAAAATGAAAAACTGAGATGGCAAATGTCAATATTTTATTCGTAATAGAACATAGATGACAGTAAATGATCTCAGTAAATGTAACATTTTAAAGGAAAATATGTTGCTTCAAAATTTCACAGTGTCAACAAATCCCAAAAAAGTTGGGAC
>JAUZST010050033.1:0-25007 GCA_034779995.1 Parotocinclus haroldoi | reverse complement strand
ATTACACGTATATAATAGGATTTGTTTCGGTACTTTAGGATTCGGTCCGAATAAGCGGCTGCTCCCATTAACCGGATTCAACTGTATTCCCTAATTTAGTGAGCAGTGCATATGCTCTAAGACTCTGTGAAGTTTATATGGCTTCACTTAACTGAATATGCATCTTAATAATATAATTTGGTACCATAACTTCAGCCATCAGTAGTCACTGGTTGTCACTTTTTCCATAGTGGGCCCCCGACAACGAAAATACACCTCGACAACCTGCAACGCCATAGGAGGTAAAAAATATGACAAAGGTAATAGTAAAAAAAAAAACCCTGCAGAAATCTCTAGAATTTGCCAAAGTATCTATTCTATTTATAGATCTGTTATAAGAAAGCACTGATTGAAAAGAGGACAAAACCTTGAAAAATGCTGCAAAAGTTTCCAAATTTTTTGACAAAATATACATTCCATTGATGATTTAAAAAAAAAAAAAAAACATGCAATAGCTAAGGGAACATTAAACTATAGTGTACCAAGAAATGTTAAAGGGGAACATCTGGACAGAGGTCTAAAATCTGATGATTACTAGAAATAGGATTACGCAACTAGAGGAAGCTTTTCTGCTGCTGAGAGGGTTAGTTATTAAACACAAGAGCAATGAACTTCTTGCCAGCCTGTGAACGATTAAGCAACGTGTTTAATAAGTGCACGATTAGTTTGACTTACTAGGGTTTAAAAACATTTTCTTGAAGCTGCAGGTTTAGCTCGTCATAGTCATACAAAAAGGGTAGCTCCTTCACAACACACTGTGTAAGAGGCTTTCTTAAACAGCGTAGCAGGAAATTCTCTCACCGCAATGGCCTTTTCTCTGAATCACATACAACAGGATGTGGCACGTGATGAGCAGCAACGAGATGCTGCAAGAACGACAAGAGAGACTCCCTCCATTCTAATCACGTTCACGCTGAAACAGGGAGCGAACGGCTGAACAAATTCACAGCTTTAGAAAGGTTTTATTTAATTAAAAACATTTGAATTCCATTCAATTACTCCAAAGGCACAATCATTCTTGCAGTTCAGAAGAAACACTTTTTTAACCCCCCTCCCTCTCTATTTTTCTTAAATAAGAAGCTGAAATGATCAGAAAAGGGAATTCTCTTAGATTTGAAAATGGCTATATTACTGAAAGGCTTTTCTAAACATCTTGTGATATGTCTGTTTGCCTTGGGAGAGAGAAGTACATGCTGGTTTGCGTTTCTCAGGATAAGACGGGATTGACCAGTGCAGCCAATGCTTCAGTGTCTCCCAAAATATACTGTTTAATGACTAATGAGCGGGTGGATAAGAAAAGTGAAGGTATGGAGACTGAGCAAATACTTATACAATGTTTTTTGTGTTTGGGGTCAAATTTCTTCGCAGATCTTTTTCGTGTTTGCACCATGGGTAATAGAGGGCAAGAGGCATGCAGCAATTGTTATGGCTCTAACATGCTCAAATATGGTCATCCAATATCTATCACCATTTCCCCCATTGTTTTTTCGCCCACCCAACTGGCACAAGCGCCTAGGTGAAGCCAGACATGAAATAAATGCAGAGGATCAAGCAGATAATCAAAAAATAAACCCATTTCTCAGCAGAAACACCAATTTGACTAGATCCTTTACATTGAAATTGTGAATCTCAAGATCGGTATGCAAGTAGAAGTTCCAATCAGTTTCGGGATTAAAAGTACGTTAGAGCCACAAAACCTGCACTTCTACTTGACCTCACAAAGCCATGGTGAAATTAATTCCAGGATAAGCTGAGTTTAAAAAAAGAGAATTTAAAGCATCTAATAAATCACTTCCTATTCAATTGTATTTAATGTTTCTACACCCTCTCCCTGGGCAGAATGGATTACGCAGGCAGTTTTGCAAGAAAGGGTGGAGACTGGGATCAGGGCCCAATATATGGTAGATACACAACATACCATTAAATGCACAAAAACAGAGAAGTATGCCACTTTGTGGCCAAAGACAAGTACGGGACCAGTGCCGTAATAAGTCCGGGATGATACACAGGAACCAAACAATAGTGCAAAAACATAAATAAGGCCAACAAGACAATTTAAACAAAAAGGTACAGTCTGGAAATGAACAAAATTAAAGGAAGTGGTGGAAAAAGGCTTGAGTTATCTACATCTTAGGATGTAGTGTACACTGAAGGCAACAAAAAGTGAGCTCGTGTAGGCCTTTGAAAATATCCACCCCCCTCCCCCAAAAAAAAAAACCTATTATCACATCCACACATATATTTACACACACACAAAAGCACACGTTCACTTGGATAAAATCAGCACGGCAGGAAGGTCCCAGTGCACCCACAAACACACAGACAACACACAGCAGGGCTGCCGCAGTAAGCGCGCGCACGCAATCACGCACACACGCACACGGCTACACAAACATGCTTACAGTCATTCTGCTGGCTCCCACGTTTCTGTCTTTGTGAGCTCCACGAATTTGACCGACATCCACAGACCTTCATGGGCACTTGGAGCTCAGCCCCGCCAGTCTTGTCCGAATTCATTTCAGACCTGCTTTTATTTGGCACGGCTCTTCAGGACTCGTGAGGGCCTCTACAAGGCTTCGACTGGGCTCTTCAGGACTCCAGTTTGAGGGAGGTGGGTAAGAAATCAGTGAAATGTGTGGATTTAATTAAGGTCTGGACTGTACTGAGTGTTCTCATTAGACTGGATCTGCCGGATCAACACAACCCATTGTTACAGTGAGGAACACGGCAACACTTTCAGACAAATTCCTCATGCACCAAATTCTGAAGCATATGGGAGATTAGCACCAAACATTTCGACACGGTTTTCCTCTAACACCATTCTTGAGGTGCCTCCCAGCCAAACCGGGTATTATACAGGAACAACTGGCAATGTCTGAGGGAGATGCATTTCCCTGGGCCAACACAGGGATCGGCTGTGCCCATTGGAATAGGTTCTTCCTCAACCCTGACCAGGAACATTGAGTAATAATTCTTGTAATGGGTAATAAAACCCACTTTACATCAATTGCACTCGCGTTACAGCTGGTTTCGAAAATACAGTTACACAAATGTGTTATTTTTTAGATGCTATGGTAAAACAATGTTTTAATGCCTCATTGAAATTGTGGGTACTTATAAATATGCATTTTAAAACACCCACAATGCCAGGCTTTGGACCAAATATGTATGCCAAAAAAACATACTTCAGATATTCCGTTTCTACCAAAAGCATAAGGTCGTTGTAATCAGAAAACAATGACCCCGTTTACGCTCAGCCTATTCATGCGTCTTGTGTCTAGGTTGTATCCGGATAAGGTTTTAAATGCTACAATTCACAATAAATAGCCAAAAGCTTCTCCTGTCAGCCAGTCTGAATTCCGATGATTTACATCATGGATGACTTGCTGAAGTATTGGGTGGGTTTTTGGCAGTCAGGTGCGTCTTGGAGGGACGGATGCTTTGATAGTTGTGTAATATAATAATATAATCTCAGGCCTAATCCTGAAGTGGTTTGAACAATAAGATTCAAATCAGACTTCAAGAGGTTATGTTTGCACATTTTCACGTGCCTTAGCTCTGATGCTCAAGATGCAGGAAACGACCTAGTATAAACCGAGTCTGTTCACATTAGGCCTGGCATACTATTTCATATATGACTTGTGTGTTATCGCATAACATCAAGGAACTTTTAAAAATATATATTTCCATATCTAAACAACCACATGGACTCTGATTCCAAACATCAAAATATGCCTTTAAAACGAAAAACAGAAGTGTTTTAGAACACCAGCAGCAGTTCGCTGACCGTCCACCTGCATTGCCTTCTGGCTGGGTCAGGTATCGTACACACACAAATGGCAGTGTCTGAGGGAACTATTGGACTTGCTCATCACATGGCACTCTGCAGAGCCTGTGCTGAACTGCCTTCCCAACAAGGGCATGATTACACTTGCAGATACTGTGTAACGCTCCAATTATATAAATATTACATATGATTGATTTAAATGTATGGCCATTAAAGCGTTTAGCTTAAAAGTAGCACTCTTCTCAACAGTAAATACAAGAACGTATTGACTAAATAAGAACAGAATTTAAAAGCATTTTAAAAACAGCTTTAACATTCAGGACCATTTTGTTTTACTCAGTACAGGAAAACCCATGAAAATTATTGTGTTAATCACCCATATGCTACATTTACCACCATTCAGCTAAGGACAAAAACAGGATTCCTCTGTGTGTGTGTGTGTGTGTGTGTGTGTTCCTGGCAGGGGGAGTGTGTTTTATGTGCCTCTATTTCAGTGTATAAATGTGAGTGTGTCGTGTGGGTTTCAGCATCTCACTAGGTCTACATATTGAACATTAGTGTGATGTAGGTGTAGGTTCTCAGTTCTCAGTGTTGCTGAAGAGCACCGTCTGGTCGGTTCGGGCAAGTTTGGCAGGTGGCTCCAACGACTCATCACCGAGAGCGGAGCCATCGGAGGGCAGCGCCAACTCCTGACATTCGTCCTCACTCTCATCTTCCTCATCATCGTCTTCTTCTGATACACACACGGGAGAATGATTGTTGAGTTAACAGCACAGATGGGAGAGAGGGAGAATCTCTCAGAAGTGAGAAGTCATTCTTAGATATCAAGCCAAAAACTGTGGATAAATTAGTTATTGGAAGGTTTTTGGGTGCCACAGCGGTCTAAAGTCTTGCAAAGAACTAAACCAATAGCAGAGTGACTCCGGCCTAAAGGCCTTTTCACATTTAGAAAAATGTTGAAAAAAAAAGTTTCGACAAAGAAAAGTCCGAAACTGTTGGTGCAGCACTGCTGCATAAATATTTCATTAAAGCCTGTTCTAATTTCTGCGTTGTTTGTATGCGTTAAGCTCTGTTGTGCGGGCAGAACAGCTCATCCTGCTAAATTGTTAACAAAAAATACCTGGTCAATATAGCTGAAAAACTTGGCAATGATGATGAACACACCACAGTGACTGGATGAAACTGTTTTCTTGTTTATCCAAGTGCATTCCAGTCTGCTCTAGTCATGCCCACAAAACACAAACTATAGATTCCTGCGCTAATCTCTGCTCGGGTCGTGGTGTTTTTAAGCTGGACAAAAACGCTTTCATTCATTCCTCTATGTTGTTAATATATTGATTACTATGATTGCATAAGCGTAATACAGACAGGGAGGGACGTGATTACCTTTATCAGGATCCAGTGTATTCAGACTGCGACCAAGGCTTGCAAACTACGAGCGCGAAGAAGAATTAGCTATAAGTGGTCAGCAAATGAACATAATCATGTCACTAAACTCTCCATTTAAAGCAAACCCTGAGAGCTGTACCTCTCCCATGACTGCGATAGGGGTCTCCCCTTTAGCCTGGGCCACTCGGTGTTCAACCAGGTAATACATGTACTCATCGTACAGCAGGCGGATCAGGTGAAACGAGCCGAAACTTGCTGCACTGCGCAGTGTCAGATCTCGGATCACCATTGAGCTGCAAACAGGGAGAAAGAAAAGCGCACGGTTAATAAACAAAGGGAGTATCGCTAATACTACTACTAATACATTTACGGCATTTAGCAGCACCCTTATCCAAAGCGTCTTACAACTCATACAATCTTACAATTCAAGCAATGGGCCTTAAGGACCTTGCTTAAGGACCCCACTGTGGCAGCTTGGCAGAGGTGGGATTTGAACCCTGGACCATCAGGTCCATAGTCCTGTACCTTAACCGCTATTCTACCGCAGTCCCTAATAACTAATAAAAATTCATGAGAATTACCTATTTTTAGCCTTGAATTGGTACAGGCAGCAAAAAGAAAAAAAATAGGTGTATAAGAAAGCTTAAGATTGAGAGGGCCCAATAAATAAAATAACTACATTGATAGCTATACAGTCTGCAACATCAGATATTTACTGCTTAATGAGTAACAGTCAAAAAAAGAAAAGAAACAAAATTCAGACCAATGATACCTTAAAAAGATCTACATATAGGCAAAGATCATATTAGTGACCGATATATCGTGCATCAATACGATGAGTATGTAGTATGTAAAGTATGTAGAGAAACTATAGTCTGTAACTGTAAAACTGTGCAGTGATCACTAAAACACACAAAAAAATTAAATAAACAGTATGTCAAAGATTTATATTACATTACATTACTCCATGAGTGCGATTTCAGACACACTCTCAGTCTTGTCACCGCTGCCCCAGCAATAACAAGTGCCGAAACTGCGCTTACATCAATGGCTACAAAGTACAAGTAAATTTTCACTTTTTTATGTCTTAATTGATTTCATGTATTGAATTACATTCCTTTGGTTCATACAAATTAAGGTGTGATAAATAATATTTTGAGCGTCGAGAACGGATGAAACTCTATTTACATGACATTTACAGGGGGAATTACGATGCTCCCAAAACTTAGTTTCATTAGAGTGTATTTCTTTTTGAACTATACCAAATTTTTTGTGAGCAGTAGAGATTCAGACGAATACGAACTCGAACGACCTTATGGAAGTTCAAATTCCAAGGTTCCACTGTATCTAGAAAGCAGCAACAGGTAAATTCACAGCCTTGGCTATGGAAAGGACTCACCTGTAGAAGCTCCATTTGAGCAGAAAGAGTTTGGCAGCCTTGGGGAAGGCAGAGCTGGCCTGGTAGGGCTTTAAGACCTGGGAGACGACGCCATCCAGCCAGGCAGCCCACTGCTCCAGAGAGTTTTGCTGCTGCAGGGTTAGCTTAAAATCCTGCTCTAACCTCTGCACCACACGATCCTCACACCTACACACCCACGAGGCCTGCTCCTGAAAACACAGAGGCACTGTGTGTTATGAGTGATAGGAGTTGTTTTTGTGCTGACATGAAAAGAGCCCCTCAGGAAGCACCTGGGAACGACATAATCAACAGCTTTCGTACATTAAAGCCTGTGGTTTCAGCGCTGTCATGCAGAGATGCTTTCTTTACACCTTACCACATCGACACTTTAAACCTTCTTACTTACAGTCCTTCCTAGCTCAGGCAGAGCAGAGATCTGGTCACCACAACTTAATGCTGATGTCACACTGTAAAAAGCTTCATCTGTTTTAGGCACACTTGCTCTCATGAAAAGGCTATAAGTATGAACAGAAAAAGTAATCATCCATGCCTTATCTTCTGCTTAAGATCCTACAGTGTTATTACTGCTAGTGAGTATTATGATAACACTGGGGTGATTCACAGTACACTAATACATGGTTTTGGAATATGGGAGGAAACCTGAGCACCCGGAGTAAATTCAGTCCAATTAGAGTCCAAGGTCGGGATCTAACCTGGGTTCTCTGGAGCTATGAAGTGACCGCTTGCACCGCGTGCAAGAAGGAAAAAGGTTATAACCGACATACAGGTACTCCCCGTTTCATGATGACCTGACTTACAATACTCCAACTTTACAACTGGAATCCGATAATATACATAAAAACACAGACTGAATACTGAAAAACACACACAAATACTGAAACCGTACACTGCATTTTGAATTTAAAATGATTAATTTATGCTCAGCCACACTCATGCTGAACAAGAAGAGTCACGTGGCAAAAGATGTAAGGAGGACCTAACTGAGCAATAATCATTTTTGTTTTTCGTTTTCAAAATACATTATTCAATACATTACATGAGTTATTCAGTACTTCATTATAAAATAAGCTTCATGTTTCATTTAAGTGACTACATGACTATGATATCTTGTCTTTCGTTAGTCCTAAGCTTTAGAAAATGAAGTAAGAAAATATCTAAATATGATATTTTATCCAAAGTTCGTTATAAAAACTTATGTTTTAAGTTTTCCTATTAAAAAACCTTTACAACCCATAGATCAATAATGAAAAAATGATTTACTGATGCAAATGGCTGATATTGAAGTAAACATCTCTGCAGATCATGTAATGATTCCACACCATCAGCCAACATTTCCCCTGTTAATCTGCAGCTGCTCAAAGCGCTGACCATTCCAGGACAGTGAGGGAAACACACAGCATTTTAAATATTGAATTGTTTAAATTTTTATCACTATGTTAATTCTTAAAATTAGAGCCACCTTTAAATCTTCTCACTCACCCACACCCTCTACCAGATTCCTCCCCTGTTCTACATTTCCATTGCTATTGAAACCCCTTGTGTGAAGCAATCAGAGTAAAGTCAGTCCAGTATCTTTAACAGAGAGCACGATGCCGGCCAAAGTGTGTGTATGGTGAAAGACCTTTGTGAATGCAGAACAGTGAAGCAAGGCCATAGCTTCCATTTAAATGTCATGCGCATGCTTTTCATGGTGCACCGTGTCCAAGCCTGTGTTTGCATTCGTTTCTGCTCTCCAGCACACCCTGACCTCCACCTTATTTTTCAGTGCATCTCTAATAAAAACTACTAAACTACAAAATTTGCATTCCTGGTACAATGGACTGCAAAGCATTACATATTGCATGATCACCCGAGTTACCCTCAGCATTGCTTTTCTATCATTAACTTGTCTTATTCACTATGTTAGAGCACAGATAAAACACATGATACAGTTTAAAGCGTAATCAGTGTGAGTCTAAACAGATCATGTATTCAAACTGGTGGTTATTTGATTCAATCCAGTGGCGTGATTTCACGAAGAAGCAAATACACGACGGCACATTTTCAGACCTGTACGTTTGCAAAGTCGACTCGGTTCAGGTCGCTGAGCATCTGGTTGATCTGCGCGGTGTTCTGTAGTACTGCGCGGGCAGCCTGCGCCAGGTGGTTGAGAGAGGTGTATCTGCGCAGCGTCTGCGCAAACGCATTCGCGCACGTCACCTTCACAAGAGAACAAGAACATGGTGAAAGTCAGATCACGATTACATTTAGACTTAGTGAGGTAACTGCTTGGCTGTGTGGATACTAGTACAAAATCTCAGTGCAAACTCTTACGTCTGGTTCTTTTATACCGTGCCAGAGCACGATTGCATATGAATTTTGTTTATGCGTTTTGGTTTGTTGTTAAGAATACCAGCGTGAAAACTAAGTGAACCAAGACTAAAATGCAACAATGTATTATTTTCTGCTTTGGTCTGGACCAAGTGATCCGAACTACAAGCATAAACACATTGTAAATGTCAGCACAGTGAACGAAACTTAATATGAACTATTTCTGCAAACTTTCATGCATAAATGGTCAAATATATGAGAGAACAATTCCACCCAAAATGCAAGTGGGAAAAGTCTGGTCAGTGTCTTTGAGAACTTAAGTGTCTTGTTATCATTAGAATAAGTCATATTTAATTTGCTTTCTCTGCACAGCTTGGTTTACCTTCTTTTCAATGGAAAAACGAACAAAACGTAATTTGACCAGGTTGCCCACACTATCACTGAGGACTGAAGGCGTTCATCTGGCTGACCTTGATGCGGACCATCTCTTCAGGAATGTTCATCATGGCATTAGTGAGCCAGCTCTCCAAACTCTTGGCAAAATTGCGGATGGCTTGAGTTAAGGCACCTAGATAGAGATGATGACAGATGTGACAGAGATGATTTTACATTTCTTCCGGTAAGAACCGAATGACAGAAAACACAGTTTTTAGCAGGATAATGCAGGTCACCAGTAATTCTTCTTATCTAGAATAATGCAGTGTAAAAACGGACCAGGTGTGACTCACTTGGTATGGGTCTCAGTACATCTGGGATCAGGATCTCCACCAGGCCCTGGTATAGCGTGTTGTCGCAGTCACGACTCCAGCGCAGCACCGGCTCGTACTTACACAGCAGCACTAGACAGGACTTGGGCAGCCGCTTCTCAGATTCATCATGACTGATACAGGCACACAGACGCACGGCTTTCAGGATTTCATTTTTAGAGGTAATACTCTAAATACTCTAGGTGTAATACTCGGACGTTTACATTAGTGTTGTAGTCCAGTCTCAGTCTCATCTTGGTCTTAACATAATTTGGACTTGGTCTTGTTTCGGTCTCGGGGTAAGGTGGACTCTGATATTGTTGTCGAGTCGAATTGTTATTGAATATCAGCAGTCCATTCAGATTGAATCAGTCTTTTCTATACACACCTAAATAAAATCTGCACTCTGATAACAAAAAACAGGTTCCTGCTCTTCTCTTCAGTATCCCATCAAACTACTCACTTTATAACATCCGCTATATGGAATTATGTTATTACATTTACTAATATAATTAAATAATGACAGAATGGACACTGTCAGAGAAATTCAGTTGAATTCATGTGGTGACTTTTGATTATGTTTGAGAGAAGAAGGGAAACAGAATCATCGCCTTGTTAAACTATTACTAGAACATAATATTAGTATATTAATATTAACATAATAATAATAATAATGAACACTACTTTTAAGCTACATTATTATTATTATATACTATATGAATTATTATTACTATTCAAGCTTATTATTTTGTTAAATTTGACAAAATATATGATGGCGTTAGATCGTATATACTCAAAGAATGCAGGTAAAATAAATGAGAAAGTAATACAATTTTTGGAAGTGTCATCCTTATATTTTTGTGTGATGGGGAAAAAAAATCTTTGTCTGGTTTTGGTCTCGTCTTGGACACTGCTGGAACTGCGTCAGGCCTCGTGCCTCTAGGGCCGAGTCTGAGTAAAGACCAAGAACGGGCCATCCTAGTCTAAAAACTAAAAGTCTTGTTCTTTTGTAAATATGCATTGTTTAATCCAAGTAATATTACAAAAAAAATGTATGTGCCCCACCCCCTTCCTGTTTTACTTAACCCTGCTTGGGGTCAAGGGCTTGGACTTGAAAATATCCAGAAGGTGGAAGTCCTTTCAGAGGTAGATGGGGAAGGCATGGCCGGGACTCAAACCTGGGTCACTGCGACGGTGGGCTAGCATATAGTCACCATGCCCCCCGAAGCCGCCGACTAATATTTCCTTTACATTTTATCATGAATGGCCCATGGCTGGGTGAGTAGCACGTGTTTGTCACTGAAATGGCCATTGATGTTGACAGCAACGTTAAAAACCAAACCGTGACTCTTTGTCCTTTGGATCTAACCAAAAGAGCAATGGGTGCAGAAGTGAGCATGGCCTGGATGAGACTGGAGTTCGTCAGCCAACAGGTACCACCATGACTTCTTATAGTCTGATTATCATGTGCCCGCTGTTTGACCGTTCTACTCACACAGCCAGTGTTGCCGTGTCTCCAGCCTGGCTCTCACTGAACCTCCAGAACGTTTTCCACAGTGTCTCCACCAGTGTGAACTGCAGGTTCACCATCACATCCAGAATAGCCTGGGGAGAAACACACAAGAGCAGCTCACTAGCACAGCCTAACAGAGCCGAGTAAATTTGGAACGTCACAGTTATAAACGATGTCCCGCACAGCCTTACGCTTGTGCAAGCTGTTTTACCTCGCAGTGCTCTCTGTAGAGCAGCTGAAAGCTCTTGATGTGCTCTAGTTCAATGCCGTCTGGCAAAGGTTTGCCCTGCAGGTCAATGTCAGGAAACTCTGGGAGGGCACGGGATGCATCTGTACTCACAGAAACATGACAGAGGAGATGATGAAGAGGTCATAAAAATTCAAATTTGGATTTAAATCATTCAGGCTGTATGCTATATAAAGTTACCTTTACAGCATTTGTAATTATTCTGGTTGGGACTGTGGTGGCTTGGCAGTGCAGGTACTGGACTGTAAAAATCAAATCCTACTTCTGCCACTAAAAACTGCCACTACAGGGTCCTGAACGGGCCCGCATTAGTTCTGGATAGGAGTTTGCTAAATTTAGTAAAGCAGCCATTCACACATGCGTCACTATAACGAGGTGCCGCCAATCCAAATAGGGTATCACAAAACACAATCGCCTTTGTGTGTGAGAGTGGGGGGAGCATCCCTTGAGCTGCAGCAGTGACTTCTTTCAAGACAAGAGTGATAGACTGGCATCCTGTCCAAGTTTACACCATCCAGACTCCTGAATAGACTCCAGAACTTTATCGTGGCCTCCTAGAATTCTGATATTTCCATGGAATAAAGCATCTTGCCTCGGGGCAACTGTCTCCGTTGCATAAACAAGATGCACTTCGTTAACGTAAAGGAGTTCAAATGATTCAGGCAATAAACAGTTTCTACTACCTGCCAAGAACCTCACAGAAGGATGTGACGTATACTTAAAACTTTATTGATTAAATGATCTAATTAATAATTTCTTCAAACGTGATGCATTCTAGATTCTCCCCAAAAGGGTTTGATTGCCACTTTGCAGGTTGAATTAAATTCCTGGGTTGCCAGATTCTCCGAGGCAAACATGCAACCAGGTCTATGGGAAAATCCCAAAAGAAGCAAACTCTTTTATAAGTGGACCTGGCAACTGTGTTTGATTCTGCTAACCACTTCTGGGACAGCTTTAAAAAGGTTTATGTGCGCTGAAAAATCAGATTACTGAAATAAAACCCAGCTCTTTTTACATGCACTTAATACAATCACAGTCGGATTTCTGCAGCAAAACGATTATTCAAATGATCAACAATCATTACTAGTGCAAACAGCATACTAGTATTTCTCAGATCGGATTAAGGACTAAAAATATTAAACATGACAGAGGACAGGATTTTGGATTTTGGATTCAGTAACTGGATTTCTCAGAGCATGCATACCTTATTGGAGTGGGAATAGCTAGGCACCTCAGAACTCAATTGTGTTTCAGAGCACTGTAATTCAATTATTAATTGATCATTGACGCACATTTGCTTTTTATACAGGAAGCTTTGCTTGTTATGTGCATCAACTTTTAACGATTAAATAATCGCTTTTTGCCTTTTGTGAATGATTTTATATTCATCCAGCTCTAATCCTTATTAACCTTAGTATTTACCTTAGTTTTCTCAGTCTGTTTGTGCATGCATACATTGCCCAGAACAGAAACAAACACGGTTGCCAGGTCTGCTCTTATGGTTTATTTCCATAGACCTGGTTGCTTGTTTTTCTCGCGGGATCTGGCAACACTGGATTTTAAAGCAGCATCCACATGTGAAAGTGTGTGAGAACCACGACTCAAAACCTGACCCCAACTGTTTAACAACCGTCTGTGTGTACTTACCCAGGAACTGCTGGTATTGCTGCACCTGAGCACTGATATCAGAAAGCCCTGAAGTCTGTTGCTGCTGCTGATATTGTTGCCCTGCCCCTGATGACATCCCATTGGTCATTCCTTCCACCTTTTGTACTGGTTTCAACCTATGGCATGAAGGCGAGAATCAAGGCATCTGCAAAGCAATACCTTAGACAGCCAAGTCAACAGATGTCTGGTTTTGATATGTTGATTTTTATGCGACGGGAATGAATACCTCTGCTTTTGAGAGAAGGGCTGCTGCCTCATTGCCAGGTGCTGTTGATCCTCCATCAGCCGGAGCAGAGAGGAACCGGCCTTGATCCTCAGGCCGTAGTAATGATACTTGGAGTTCCCTCTAAAAACGAAAGGACATGCACGTCAGTCTGAGCGGACGTTCAATCTCAGGTTCAGGATGTGTGGTGTATGAACTTCGTTTTATTACCGAGTGCCTAGGCGCCTTGTCTTCAGGCCCATAAAGACAGAGCGGATGAGTTTCCCGAAGGAGGCAGCGTTCACCGGCTCCAGCTTTTGCTCCTGGCAGTGCAGCAGGTAGTGGCAGTAAAGAGTGGAGCGGGGCAGACTCACGCCCTCCGCTGTCTCATAATTGTCCAACAACCACTGCACCTGAGGGCCAGAGGACAGCTGCGGGGATGAGACAAACACACAATCGAAGACACTCAGAGAGCCCAGGGTACACACACATACACACACACACACACAACATAGGCATCCAGACACAGTGCATGCGCCACTCATACGTGCACATGCTACATTTCTGTACAATCATGCGTTTATGACATGAAATATGAAAAGACGGCGCTCTGATGATGCACATACGACATGCACAAACAACAAATTAATCATTCAATACAGAACTCTCAATATTTTATGCTGGCACACAGCTACGACAGATGTGCTAATCAGTCGTTTTTTTTCAGCGTGCCGTCGCATACAACATGGGTATGCAACAGAACCATTGGGATGCTCGCAGGCTCTCCGAACAGCCATGTTCAGCCACGTTGGAAGGCCATTGGAGTGAGTGTGGACGTTACAGTGATTCCCCTCTTCCATGCAGGTTATGACATGAACTGTGATGGTTATGGCTGATCTCTGTATTTGCATTCAATGGGCATGACAGCACAGTGAAAGAAGAAAATCTGTGCTAGTTCTGTGACTGATTTGGGGCTGCACAAACTGTACAGGTATGCGCCGCATAACGTCAAGGCGACGTTCGATAAGGCCATTATGCTTGTTATTTAGTTAATTAACATACTTAACCTATATATACTTTGCCAAAAAATTAGCGGATGTACCATTAGTTAAATAAAAGTGCAACGTTTGGGGCCGCACGCGTGCGGCAACAGCGTGAGCGGACTGAATACTGAGCAACGTTCGGATGTTGTTGCGCCATGTACACGCACCGAGATAGCGAGTCGCAGGTGTTACCACGGACGCAGTAGGTGTACTGGACTAAGTCTTTGCAACACAGCATTCCGCATACTTCTCAGTTCCCTGCTCTCTTCTGAAATATCTGCTTACTTTCAAATGCAACAGGAAATATTTTGCTGCCACATTAAAGAACATTTCTAAGTCTAAAAGTATGTTTGTGTGAGGGAGAGAGAGAGGGGGAGAGAGAGAGAGACTGGTAAGTAACGGCTGACCGAATCAACGCATTGCATGCAGCTCTACAGTGAGAGAAGATTTTATCCATTTTATAGTAAGAAATTAGAAAATCAATGTGGCAATTAATCTTGATATTGAAGAACTGGAAACTGTGTAGGAAACTGCAGTATCTTAATAAATACCCAGTACACTGCAGAATCCCATATAGCGTTGGTCAGTACTGTATGTAATATAATTGGACAACATTCAGATAGCATAACATGCCATTTGCCAGAACGTATCATATTCAATACGACGCATACCTGTATTTTCATTATGACAGTGATTTTTGGCTTTGCCAAATAAACATCATATTCTTTAGGATTAATATTATCTAAACAGCAATAAAGACCGACCTCCTTATGTGGCATAGATGTTACATGTAAGAATTGGTTTATCGAATTAACACATTTGTAGTAATTGTTTAAATAAACAGGAGCTTAATAATAGAGAGAAATTATCTCAAATATTTAAGTGCATGTAAATGTGCCCAGTGTCTGTGAATTCCATATATTCCAGAGATCTTGGTCAGGATAAGCAAGGTTAAACAGTTGGGGAAGTCATTAATTCCCTGCATTATTGTTAACTGGGTACTGAACTGAAGGCATGACGATAGAGAACACTTGCTGCCTAAACTACTGAAACACAAACATTTGTGTTTTCCATTCCCCCAGTGAACTCACTGATTAATCATTAACAGCATGCCATCACTGGTTTATTTCAGCTACTGTTATTAAACGTTCCATTATTATAAAATGACGCGATGTGCAATTGCAGCTGAGAATGGGAAGAAAGAAATATGATTCGTAATTGTGTATAACCATTTTATAAGATGCAATATTTTAAAACACTGTACAATAATTGTAGTAAATAATCATGATTTGTGCATCGGTTCACATAATTTTTAATCGGCAGCCCTAGTCAAAACGCATTTAGATTCTACGTGAAATCGGAATGAATTACTGAATAATTTATGCATTTAGGCACTGTCTCTATGTACATTCTAATTCCATAGGCCTTAATGGCAGAGGGTCAGTGAAGATAGACCTGTGTGACTCTTCCTGATTCCTCTGCTCTTTGACTGTGCTCTTTGGTGCGTGACAGGGAATGATCATCATCATTATCATCATTCTGATGCTGGAAAGGGTGAAGGTGACGAGTGATTGACGGGTGTAGTCAAGCGATTCGGGTCGTCGCTCGTCTTTGTGAAACGTTTTTCCCGTTTCGGTCATACCTTTTTGTCTGCTGACGGCACGCTATTCTCCTCTCCCTCGCTAATACTCACAGTGGCTGGGGAGACCCGAGCGGTGTGTGAGTAACTCTGGCCGTTTCCGCTGCTGCTGCTGCTCGAGCCTCCGCCGCTACTCAGCATGTAACCTCCCTGAATCACGTAGCTGCCGCCGCTCCCGTTGGCACCACCTCCTCCGTCCTCCGAGCCGTTAGTGGCCGTCCCTGATGCTGCGATTACCGCTGTAGCTCCTCCCCCTGTCCCAGGTGTGGGGTTGGTCACAATTTGGCCCGTCCCTGCTACGAAGCCGGTGGTGCCAGGGGAGTCGGCCTGGGAGGCTGAGACGCTGGTGCCCTCGTAGTACTGAGCGCCACTGGTTTGAGTATACAGGGGGCTGTCTGTGTACTGGAAACTGCTGGAGCGACTGGGAAAACAGCGTGGAAAAGTTCCGAAATAAAGCATTTTAAACGTTTTTAATTCTTTCAGAAAATAACATACAGATAATAGCAGGGCGATATGATGATGCAGTGGTTAGCACTGTCACCTCACAGGTCAGAGATCCCCGGTTCGACCCCGGACTCTGACTGTGAAGATTTTGCATGTCCTCCCCGTGTAGGGTACTCCAGTCTCCTCCCACAGTCCAAAGACATGCGTGTTTGCTTAACTGTTTTTTTTTTTTCAAAAGTACCTTTAGTTTGAACGCGTGTACGAGTGTGTTAGGTCAAGTGACGTCTCTAAAGTGTGATGTATGATTGCATATACCCTGTGTTGGACTGGCAACCTGTCTGGGGTTGGTTTCCACCTTGCTTTCAGATACATCCTGTATTTTATTACGTTGGTACAGAAGGAATGAATGAATAAATGAATGAATTCGACAGAAAATCAGTGGTTCATCAACTTTCACTTTCACAACTGAATTCTGAACTGAGTGCTGTCAAAGTCAACATGTAATATTTCATTCCTTGTGGCACCTTTACTATTGTGTCCAAAATAGTCCCCTTAACACCAATGCCTACATTCTACATGCCTCACATATCACTGTTATGCTAAAGGGAATCTAATTTCAAATTATTTACGGACAGTTTTTATATGGCTTTTATTCCTTACCAAGTAAATCAGTAATTCATTACTGTACCTGAGCAGATTTTGTCTCATAAACCCACAGATACAGAGTAACTTCGTGGTTTGACAGCATGCCTGGCATACAGGACAAAGGCTAGCTTATCAGGTTTGTAATAAAGAATGAAATTACTAATTAAAATGATTCATTTTTGTAACATCGGTTGTGTTTTTGTATTTACTCAATCGCTAAAAAAGTAAAGAATTTGTTCTCATTCTTAGCCAGCAACACAAGGCACAAGGTGAGCCAGTCCATAGCAGGGCTCACTCACTTTCACATGCACTCGCGCTCTCAGACACACTCTCGCTGACGCAACCGCTCTCTCGATCTCACTCACACGCTCCGAAAGCACTATGCCGAATCTTATCCACTCTTGTCCACTCGTCTGGCTACGTAGTGCTTTATTTTTTACAAACATTATTTTTAAGGTTTACCAATTTTAGAATCTTTTTTTTTTTTAATTCAGCTGAGTTCACTTGACTTTTGCTTTAAACCAACTATTGTCACTCTTAAGCTGAAACCATTCACAAAGTTCACCACGAACTGAGTAAAGGATGCATTTGTTATGTTCGTATGAACCATGTTTATTGCTGTTCTTTTTATAGTTGGCTGTGGTACTGTGTACTGTGTGTGGGTCTGCCCTTTGGACTTACATGGTACTGGTAGTGTAGTTTGTATCTCCTTCCTCGACATACTGCACCTGGTTAGTGTACACATGCTGCACTGGCACCTGCTGCAGCTGCTGCACACCAAACAAAGCATACGTGAAGACACACACGTGCATACACGTGCGCACACACACACACACACACACACACTAGGAGCTTTCACACTTCCTTCCGCGTCTGCTTCCTCACTCTTTCTAAGCTCTTTCACAATTCCTATTGTGTTGTTATTATTAGGTTATTATCATTCTCTATGGCACACAATAACACTTGTATAAAACCAGTGGCTCTATTCCTGTTAAGAGCACCTACTGTCTCACACATGAAGGAGTAGGCAGCGGTGGCCATGGACAGAGTGTGTGCTGTTACTCCGTAACTGGGACAAAGAAGGCAAAAGACTGGCTGGCCATAATCAGGGGCAGGGGTTAGCAGGTTGACATTGTAGGGTGAAGGTTGCTGCTGACTGAGCGAGTGATATTCTCCGTATACAGCCAGACATGTCTGTTCACTACTGCTGCCGCCACACTGGGCTCTGTCCACTGCTCTACATCTCTCCTCCTTTTCCTCACTCTCTCTGTGTTCCATGTACATTCTCTAAAAGAAAGACTCAAATTAAACACATCACCCGTCCTCTTCCAAACACCTCACAAAGAGCGTAGGGTTTAAAGATCTCGGTGTGATCTCTGAGACTAGGGACCTCGGGGAATTCACAACACTGAACTAAATTCCAGTTCGATACATCTCACTGAGGCATATATCTCACTTTCTATAGCTGTTTTGTTGTTGTACATGAAGTTTGTAGCAGATTTTCTGGCCACACAGTTTTTGTGAATGCAGAGTACAGTCGAATCTGGTTAATGGGACCACCGGTTAATGGGACCAGTCGCTTATTCGGACCGAATCCTAAAGTACCGAAACAAATCCTATTATATACACGTGTAATTTTATTCGCTTATTTGGACCAAAATTCAGTTTAATCGGACCAAAGAACGTGAGAGCGATTAAGAAAAAGAAGCCACAAGTTGCCAAATAGCAGATACAAAGCGGGTCAGCGAGAAATGGGAGGATTTTTGGGATCCCCGGGAGAATTTATGCTTTTATCAAAGGTCAGGAAATGTGATGATTTTGTTCAAGGGCAGTCCATCAAGAGAAGGCGTCAGATCCCAGTGGATAAGTTCTTCAAACGTTGACTGGAATTTAATAAGATCTTGATTTTGACAGTATTATGCTTAGTATCTATATATTGTGTTGTAAATCGTTTCGAAAAACTTGTTTGCAAATGTATTTTTCAATGAACAAAGTTGGTAAGCAACAGTAGTTCTTGTTTGTACGTTCGCTATATGTGTATATCGCACAATAAAGGTGTTACATAAATAATAGCATGTCCCGCCTTGTAACATAGGGCATGTTCATTTAATCGGACCAGCCGGTTCTTAGGACCAAAACGATCACGTCCCCATGTGGTCCCATTAACCGGATTCGACTGTATTTCATATCTGAAATAATCGGACTACTGTGCTCCTATATTCCCATACATTATGTGAGCACAAGTCAGGATATGTGAGACTGTGTGATGGGAAGCAAGTATCTCTTGGGAATTGTGTGTAATAAACATCACCTCCTGAGTCAGGTGTACAGTCTGTAAGCTGGTGATGCTCATCGGAGTTCCCTGCTCAGTCTTCGTTGGCTGGGATGTGGCTTGGACCACAGACCTCTGTGAGTAAAATACAGAGAAACAAAACTCTAAAAACTTTCCTGGAATAAGTTAATCCAGTGTTCATGTAAAAAAAGAGACTTTACATGAGGTCTAGAAATCAAGGGCCAGGCCAAAGTCCCTTAAGCCTAGAGCTGGTGGTTAGTTAATGGTTGCAGTAATTAGTTGGAGGTAGCCATTTTATACCGTAAACAGCCGAAAGTCTGAGCGCACTAGTGAAAATCCTTTTTTGGCTCCAAGTGGGAAAGGATTCGTACTGCAGCAGGTTTATGACACACATTAAAACGCATATTCAAGTTTCTCAGCAACTACTTGAAAACCAGACGAGATCAAGGAGTATTGACTCCAGAGTAAACTGACCTAAACCCCATTAAAGCACTTACGGGGGCACTTGAAAACAAATAATGGTGGGGTTCAGTAAAATCTCAATTCAGTTTAAAGCTGATCAACAGATTTTGCAAAAACGTATGTTTTATGTTTAGGCTGAATGAACTGAGAGTCATGTTGACACACCTCTTTGTAATAAGACAACACTTTTTCCTCTTATTTACGGAACTGGAAGTTCCAGCAGACACAAGTTCCCTTTTTTCCTCTTGCCAAATGTAATTAACAGCTGAAAAATTGTGAGAAGATCTAAAAAATCTAGATTAAGAAAAATTGAAACAATTTCATTATTTTACGTCTACTACTGCAGGTTTCCTAAAATAATAATAATACCAATACTACTACTACTAATAATAATAAGTTTAATTTATATATCACCTTTCTCAAACCCAATGACACTTCACATCAAGTATAACAAAAATAAACACAATTCACACAACACAAGAGACACACAGTTCAAGATAAGCAGTTACATCAAACATTAAATAGAGGAGGAAAAATAGAAGAGTTTTTAAAAGAGATTTAAATTCTTTGATAGTTGAAACAGACCTAACTGTCAAAGGAAAGTTCCAGAGGGTGGGAGAAGCCACAGCAAAGGATCTCCCAGCCATGGAGGAAAAGTATTAAAAATGTGATGGACAGTATTTTAACAAACTGGATCTCTATGTTTTATCCACTATCTGCCTAAATGGGTGGTGTGTGTGTGTGTGTGTGTGTGTGTTTACCTGCTGGGCTGACTGCACCTGCTGCACCACTTGAGTGGGAACTCCAGTCTGCACCACTGCTGGTGGTGGACTGGAATCTGAAACCGAATCACTGGAATGGATGGAACCCTCTGGAGAAAAAAAAAGAGGATTTTTAAACAGTTTTTATACAAAACAAAACTTTAGTGGCTCCCCGACAGACAACAGATCCACAAATGTACTTTAAAATGAACAAACTCAGTTTTGATTGTACTCAAATTCTCTACCCAAACAATCTGTGCGTTACAGCAAAACTTTACATACTCAGTCAGCTTGTTTATTTTACCGAACGTCGCAACATAGATGTCCAAATGTCGCTGAAAGCTGCGGTATTTATCTGCCTCCGCATCTGATCAAATGAAAAGCCTTTTGTAAAGCCATGTTTTGTGCCACCACTGTGCACATATAATGCATTCAGAAAGTCTTCAGACCATTTCACTTTTTCACTTTGTGTTGTACTAAAATAATTCTGCACTCAATACCCCGTAATGACAAAGTGAAAACAGTGTTTTAGAAGGTTTTTCAAATTTATTCACAGAGCTGTCAGTAAGTCGCTCCTGTTTTGTCTTGGCTGTGTGCTTGAGGTTATTTTTTATCTTACTTAACCCAGGTCCCCGAGGTTTTCATTAAGATTATCACTGTGGTTTGCTCCATTCCACTTTCTTTCTGCGCTGACCAGTCGCTGAAAAGTTGCCAGTGGACACACATCAGAGTTATGAAGCGAGAACAGAAGTCACTCTCACCTGTAACTGTGACCACAATGTACTGCGGCCTAGCATGGGCAGTGCTTGACTGTGTGGGTGAACTCTGCATTTCCGCTGGAACATACTGAGTCTGTGTGGGTGGAGCTTGGGTCGGCGGGGTCTGTGCAGGAGGTGGGGTGACCTGGCCTGAGGTGGCCGCCCCCGAGCCGGAGGTGACGGTATTCTGCAGCTCTGACAGGTATTGTTGAGCGGCCACTGTTGTCACAACAACGGGCTGCCCTGATGCTACAGTCACAGCCCCTGCTTGAGACTGGGAGTTCTGCTGCAGCTCCCCCACATAGGCTGGAGTCGCCATCAAGACAGTGTGAAAGAAAGGGCTGCAAATTATACAGAGAACGTGTCAGGTTGAGGAAACTTCTTAGTATTAAAGCGTCCATACATGTGGCGAACAAACCAGTGCAAAAACATACAAGTTTCATTTGGTTATCAATCATTTGGTTAGCAAAAAAGCAAATTAAATAGTTAATTTGTAATCTGATAAATGGTACAACCACATGAGTCACCACATGAGCTTCTCTATAAGCAAAGGAACTATTAGTTTAAGTGCCTTCCCTGGACGAAGGTGGTAGCGTCACTGTTTTTAAATTAAGTAACCTGCAAACAGCAGAAGTACTTTATTGAAAGTGGAATAGCTGTAAATCTTCACTAAGCCAGTGGTTCCCAACCTTCCCAATCTTTCATGCCAAAATGTATCTAAGGAAAGCTGCATCCCCATGCCCGCCTTTCCCCCATTTTCCCTATTTGAAATGATTCATTATGAGTGTAGAAAATAAAAGTGGCCTACTCTTTTTGAATAAAAAAGTCATTTTATATAAATAATTTATAGATTTTTCCCTGTGTGCCTGTTGTTTTACTTTTAACATACAAATGATATTTTGACAAACTAAGAGCACCTCAGAGCAGAGAACAGGTTGGAAAGCACTAGAGAAGCAACAGTTGGATATTTAGCAGATACCCTCATCCAGAGGAAAGTACAACTGATACAATCCAAGCAATTGTGGGTTCAGGGCATCGCTCAAGGACCTAACTGTGGTAGCAGGCAGAGGTGGGATTTGAAACCTGGATCTTCTTGTCCAAAAGAATAAATGTCTTTTGACATTTGAATTCAGCTTTCTTTCATGATTATTCATAACCTGTTTTAACCATATTGGGTACAAATAATTCTTGAGCGAACCGTCAGATAACCATCAGACACCCCAATTTTAAAAGCTGCTTTAGCATAATTCATTGCCTTACCACATTAGATTTATTGGTTTTATGTTTAACTGATTGCTTATTACTCATTATTTATAATTTGTTTGTTTCACGTTGGAACCAATATAGATGGAGATCCACGGTGGCAACCCCTGACGGGAACAACAGAAAGAAAAAGAAGATATTAGCACCAATATCCATGAGCAACATTCCAACTGGGCTTGTCAAACACATTTGCTGCTGGGGTAATTTAGAAAGGCCAAATAACCAAACATCTTTGTGATTTGGGAGGAAACTGAAGTAATCGAAGGAATCCCATGCAGACATGGGGAGGACATGCAAACGCCACACAGGTGGAGTTTGGGATCAGGATCGGGATCAAACTGGGGATCTCTGGATGTGCCCATTTTTTTCCCCATATAAGCATTTTTATATATTTGTTACTTCTACATTATTCCATAATCACTGTATTATGTTTTACCTTTGTTTTATTTATACAATGGAGGCATATTCACTTGCTAATTAAGGTTATAGAGTATACAATTTAAATGAGTAATGAGCAAACACTGGGTTATTACTGTGCAAATTAGCACACATATTTCAAAATCATTGACTCATTATTCATTTTTCACAGTTACTCAAGTCATCTCAGGGATTCCTCAGTTTCAAATCTGAAAACCCCACTCTGCTACAGAAATGAGCTCAGTTACTCCCCTAACAGCCATTACAGAGGTCTACATGACGCCTGAGGTAGGAACAGGTAAAGCATGTGCTGCTCTGTTACTTGTAAGCATTACTGAAAGCAGCACACCTCAGCAAAATAACTCTAGCACCTCCCTGAGAGCTCCCTATGCTGTTCTTTATAGGGCTCCCATCGTTATAAGCTTTTTTCATAAGCGTTTATTACTTAGACTTTTCTATTCGGACAACATCTCCTTTTATTAATAGCAGGTTTGCTCTTGCGCTCATAATGTTGACTTAGAGAGGAACCATGCAAAGTAAGAGCAGTAGAGCAGCTCTTTCATAATGATGCATAACGAATGAATAATTGCATTCACAGCGAGTAACCTACAAAGCAATCAATGAAACTTTGCATTAGCGTTTGCATCTCATGGTTAAGCATCTCCTTTACAGATGTCCTGACATAAGAGAATGATTTACCTTATGGGGTCGATGGTCATGCCATAGTCTGAACACATTGCCCAACCCTATTAACGTGGCTGAACCCCAATCCACATACTACAGTACTAAACAAATGTCCCAAATAGGAGAACCATACTAATTTAACCAAACGATAGTCTTACGCAAAACTATTTGAACCAGACAAACTTCTGACGTCGTAATAAAATGACAAGACTTGCTAAGGTTGCGTTCCAGTCGTGTCATTTCAACGATCATGTTTATCACGGTCAAAGTGGCTGAATTATGTCTGTTTAGTGTTGATGTTCCGATGAAATCAACCATATTAGTAGGGATGCACCAACACTCGATACCAGTATCGGGTCCAATTCCTCGTGTACTCGTAGAATTACTCCAATACACGGCACTTTACAGCAATGTAACGATGAGCAGGTCAGTGAAGAAGCAATGGCAGCAGTTTGGAAACATTTTTAGCATATGTTTAGCACAGCTGAATGGTAAAAAAAAAAAATGCAAGCGCATGATGTATTTCATTATATGCTTTAAGTGTGCTTTAAATATTATCTGTGTGCTTTAAGTAAAATCTTGCAGCATATTCTGTCCTGATAAGGTAGGATTCTGACTTGTTATTATCTGCTGATTCTGTTAGTGTTTCTGGTTGTCTTGTTAGTTTCACTGTTTACAATTGTGTCCTCAGGTGTAGTTTCAGTTTACCTTAAGGTGTGATTTGTGGGCAGGGCTTAGCATTATATACTGAAGGTTACAGACACGTGTCGGTAGTGGTTTGCGCGAATCTCTAAGTCCACTGTTCTTTTTTAAGTTTCTGCAACTGTGCATCTGCAACCTATCTCTGTTTGTGTGTGGGTGGGGGGGGGAGTTTGGGGTTTCACGCGACACACCGACGATCTTCTCAGCTGTCCTCACTACGCGCTGCAGGGACTTGCGATCCGAGACGGTGCAGTTCCCAAACCAGGCTGTCATGGTGCTGCTCAGGACGCTCTTGATGGTTCCTCTGTAGAAAGTGTTAACGATGGGAGGTGGGAGATGTGCTTTCCTCAGCCTTCACAGGAAGCAGAGACGCTCCTGGGCTTTCTTGGTTATGGTGCTGGTGTTGAGGGACCAGGTGAGATCTTCTGCCAGGTGAACTCCAAGGAACTTGGTGCTCTTGACGATCTCCACAGCGGAGCCGACGATGTTTATCGGAGAGTGATCTCGCCTTGTCTTTCTGAAGTCAACAACCATCTCCTTGGTCTTGTCTACGTTCAGAGACAGGTTGTTGGTTC